>JABSTT010003478.1:0-28891 GCA_013339685.2 Hyalomma asiaticum | reverse complement strand
TTAGACATTTTAGTTTTTCAATACTGAGCCAATCATTACTTGAATTTCGCGCCGGAATTGTACCAGGCTACCGTAGCGGTCTTGGCAACAAGAGAAACCCGTCAGCTTGTATGCCGGGCAGCTTCAGCGGTGCGCTCGACCCGCGTTTGTCTATTTCTAGACGTGCCGCACGTAGGGGTGCTACATGATCCCACCAGCACAGTGTAGCAGATTCCCGTAACGTCTGCCCGATGAGCATCAGCCCTCTGGCGGGGTGCGAACATGCTCGCGCGGATGTAAGGGGTCGCGTATAGGCCTGCTCTAGGTCCGCGAATAGGAAAGATGGTTAGCAACTGCTCTAATGGGAACCTTTAAGTAGCCACCATGTAGCCACATAGCGAAACTGAAATGTGCAGTGCTCACGGAATCAAATAGGACATGTAAAATTTGAATTAAACCAACTAATATATCTGAGTGCTCGCTGTAACCGCGTCCTGTAGCTGCGAATCTGGCCTCTAAAGGTGGTGGTTTTTCTTGTGCAGCTATGCCTACAAATATTACGCTGATGGTACACAAATGTATGACGATGTAAACAAAAGCATGTCCATCACTTAGCCCCGAATTGATGGGCAAAAGAAGTGGCTTGACGGAGCAAAAGAAGGCTGGAACCAGAAACACGCCAGGGCGTCTTCCGTCGCAAACAAAGAAGGGGAGTATGCGCCGAGAAAATGTCCCGCGTCCAACTGTCGCGGACGTCATGCCGTGAAGAAAGCGGAGGGAATCACGAGATCGGGCCTCGGTCTCCTTCCACTGACGGAAGGGAGGACACCTCAGGGCGTGCTGAACTAAACCACACCGCTGGGTTGCGCCTGCTTCTATGGGGGAACAAATCAGCTACGTTACCCCTAAAGAATTAGTATATATGTGCTGTGAAAGAACCAGGCTAACGTATTCAGAGCCTAACCTACTATTACAGTGTAATGTATGACGCCCTCCATACTATGACGGCGGGAACCTGAATGCGATGCCGTGACGGCATTAGCAGCGGTGTTTGTATCCTGAAAGATGAAGTGTTACAAGAGGAATCCTGCTTAGTCTTTTTTGCTGTTCCCGTGAGATTTCTTTTTGAACTGTCGCGTCTTGGATATGTCGATCTTCCTTTCTTGTTTTTATTTATTAGACCACGCCCGTATTCACGTCATGCCGGTGAGAACAGAGGCGGCCGTAGTGCAGCTGTCGCAGGTGTATCCCCTCTCCTTGTCCAAGCGCACGATGCTGTCGGGACTGCACAGATTGTTGTACTGCTTCCGGATGCCTGAACGAAAAATAAATACCCGAGATAAAGAAAACAAGGCCACGGTGACGAATGTTTTCTTGAAGATTTACGTACGATAAGTTTCCAGAATAATTTTTGTCGTACTAAGTTCCATTTTTCTTGATTCGCGCGTCTTCATTCTCCCAGTCACCCGGCCGAGTGCTCAGATGAATATTTTTGTTTCAGCAACACGTAAAATACTACGGTTAGAACAAAGAACACGCTATATATCATTACCTTGAATTTTGCTATGCCTAATTTATTTGTGCGAATATGTCTTTTGTTCCTTGTGTATGCGCGCGAGTGCTTGGTTTTGGTTCAACTGTACTGGATAATGTAATTGTGGGTCTGCTAAGGAGAGGACGCTATTTTCTGCAGTCCATGTCGGGAGCGCGGCTCAGCGACCGTGGGTGCTGTGGCGGAATGTTTTAATCAGGGTGCTTTATGCATGTGAAACTCCCCACAAAACCATCTCGACGTCAGTGGCCCCGTGATTGTCCTTACGATTCAAGGAGTATCGAAAGTATGGGATCCTGGAATTTTGACCCTCCAGGGGTTCTTTAACGTGCACTGAGCACGCACAGAACACGGCCCTCTGCATTTACGCTTCCATCGAAAATGCGACCATCTTTCCCTGGTCATAGGCGTTACCGTCCTGCCACAGCAACCACCAGCAAAAAAATAAAATCTTTCATTGACAGCACCTCCCTCCCGGTATAACATCCTTTTGATAATGTCTCCACGAACTATTAAAGCGATAGCGTTAAAAAACTCATGTCGCAGAAAATGTGGCGTCAGCTTTGGAGTCCATGACGGAAACAATCACTTCAAACAACCGCCGTAGTAAGCCGGAGCAACCGACCTCGAAAGCCATCCGCCATTGCTCAAGTGCGTTAATGAACAAAATTGAGTTTGTCAAGTGAATCCCGTTAGAATACATGTGCCCTACAGTCTAAAATATCTATACACATATGATAGCTCGGACTGCAATTTGAATGTGCCAGAAAACAACGTTCTGTTAGGATGAAACTCAAATTTCAGCACCTTATAAAGAAGACGCTAATATTAATGGTTATTTTTTGACAAGGCGACACAAACAGTTCCCAATGGCGCTATAGCGTTCCACTCAATGTTACTATGGTTAAAGATGAAGCTTAGGCACCCCTTCACATTTTTTTGCCTACTGTGTGTCCGTCACTCAATTTTATTTTTAAATATGTCTTAGTACTCACAGGCTGCCCGATGTGATCCGTAGCATGGACACTTCTTGCACGACGAGGCGACGAATCCGTAGGCACAGTACTCGTTGGCCGAGCATTTGGGGGCCTGCGTAGTAAAGTACGGGGACGACACCCTATTGATCCCCGATATGAGCGATCACTGTCTCGAAATGATTGCCATGACTGGCAACTGTCGTTCTTTGTTTGCTTATGCCGCACGCTTAACTCGACTCCTAAAAACAACCGCGAAAGCAGAAAAATCAAATCCGGCAGTTGCTACAATCTTGGTAACAAAAGAAGGCGCAAGCAGGGTCGCACGTCCACAACGTATCAAAGTGAGACCTCTGCAAAACACAGTAACTGTGATTCGTATAGGAAAGGACGCTATCTTTTACAGCCCTTGTTCGGAGCACGTCAAAGCGTCCGTGGGGCTAAGGGGGAGGGGAATGAAACATAGAAACGAGAGAGACGCTGCTGCGGAGAGCTCCGGAAACTGCGAACCCAACAAGATGTGGGTTGGAAGGCGGCAGCCGCGGTAGCATTTTCTTTCGATGCAGGCGAAAACGCAGAAGCCCATGTGATGTGCGTTGTCAGTGCGCGTTAAGAAAGCCTCGGTGGTGGAAATTCCCGGAGCGCCCAATTACGGTATTCTCTCCCGTCTATTCTTCCATACCCCTTCCCCTACTCCCACTGCCGTTGAGCCGTGGTCTCGCAAGGGCTGTATATAATCGCGTCCTCTCCCTAATTGGACCAATAATAATAATAATAATAATAATAATAATAATAATAATAATAATAATAATAATAATAATAATAATAATAATAATAATAATAATAATAATAATAATAATAATAATAATTATTATTATTATTATTATTATTATTATTATTATTATTATGAGTGGCAGTGTTTAATTGTCCACCTGGTGTTATTTAACGAATCCTGACATTGTCACCCGACTGCCACGGGGAGGGGATCGAACTCTAATCTTTTTTGTCCCCAAACAGGCACCGTAACCTTACTGCGCCTTCACACTTACTTCATACGCTTAGTGGCGCCTTCATGTGTGTGTTCGCACAAGGCCACAGGAATAAATAATTTAAGTGCGAATCGGCAGCTCTCAGGCATAGTTAAGAATGTTAGTTATCCATAACCATCAACTACCACAGTGTCTGCTGATGCCTCCGCTGCGCACTCAGCCACTATGGATTGAATGTTTTCGCTGGTGTTTCCAGCTCGCTTCATAATAGTGTAGCGAATGAGCAAAAGAAAAACAGCGGTTTAAATGTTATTCTTTATCCTGTTAGAACGTTCTGTGTGTGCTAGGCACAAGTTCTTCGTGACCATTACCTTTGATCCGCCGCATCGAGTCTCCAGGTTATCGAGGATCAAGCCTGCGTCAGAGCATAATTGTTTGTCGATATTACAGCAGGCAATGGTGATAGTTGAAAACATTCTATATGCGATTCGAAATTGAAGGCGCGCTTAGAGACTTCCACAGTGCTCGCCAACGTCCTTCAAGTGCCAGTGATTTTGACACCCCATATTCACTTAACGCAGCAACGTTCGAATGGTGCCTTGAGTTTCAGCAGCATCAAGCGCGACCACAGATGACGCTGCAAGAACATTGCGCCTGAAACTATCACTACTTTCAAAAAATTTATGCGTGTTTCATGTTTCAAGAAGCACTGCGGAACGAATACTGCGGAATATGTCACTCTGGTTTCTCAAGGGAACACTAAAAAGAAACACTAAGCTGCTTTAGACTGCCAAATTATTCTTCCTGAACACTATCGTTGCTAATTCCATAAGTTTAGGTTCACTGTTAGAAGATATAATCTAAGTAATTGTTTAATATTTTTTTAAAATTCTGTGCCGAAATACTGAGGTTATGACGTCACGAACCCCCTTCCTTCATTTCATGTTCTCGCCACATTCGCTCTGGCAAACTGTACGGCACTTCTATCCATAAGTAACTTCGCTGGCCTTAGTAGATGTCGTCTGCAACGTGTGACGTCACTTGTACAAGTGCCGGAACCTCCCAGTGGCGACGCCACTTGTACTTTCTGTTTTGCGCATCTTCAGACTTGCCAAGCGCCTTCTTCGCTCAAGATGGTAAAGCGAATAGGTACTCTACTAATGCGAGAGAAATGTGCATAAGCAAAGGTGTGAGCGCAGTTCCCCGCATCCTAAATGCAGAATGCGTGGCCAGGTATTGAACCAACAACCCCATGCGTGGAATTGCAACGTCTCAGCAGCTTATCGACCACGTCGGGTTGCTTAACAAATGTAAAGAATTCCATCAATGACGGGCCCTTATATCTGGCGATAAGTCATTACATCGCCTGAAAACTCGACAGCTTTCTTTGCCTTTTAACTAGCAAGGAAATCGACGCGATTACGTGCACACCCTTGCCTCACAACGAGTTCGTTAGGACGATCGCTTTCGCAATATTCGTAACGCAACGCCCCCTGAAATGACATGAAACACTAGCGGCATGTCTTGGCCACGTAATCTTTGAAAGTGGGGATAGTCTCATAGCGCTTTCCATTGGGCGAGCAGGAGCAAGGGGAACGAGCAGCCAGAGCAGCACACGGGGGCAGCGGAGACGTGGGCTCTCGTCTCCCGAATGGAACAATGACGCTGCTCCGAGAGCAGAGCAAATGGAGGGCGCGCATGATGTGTTCCTCCACGCTCTCTCGGCGGAGCACCATGAACTGCTCTCGGCTGCCCTCGGCGCCGAAAAAGTGCTCCTCCTCGACCAATGAAACACAACACCCCCGCTCCTTCCCGACCACTGGAAGGCGCCGCAACTCGCGAGAGCACTTTGAGCGCAGTTAGAAGTGCTCCTGCTCGCCCAACGGAAAGCGCTATCAGGCGCAATGCTCTTTCAGTGCCATCTGCCTCCTTTGACGCTCCCTCTAACTCCCGGTACCCGTTGGATTTCAAACAGCCCGAGAGGAGCCACGAACCCGATACTACTAGTAATGGGATCAGCGAAATTTAATTCTGCCTTACGCACGTTTGCGCAGCGGTGGCGTTGAAAACGCTTTTGAGCGAAATTAGTGCGCTGAATAGTCTTTCGAGCAGTACTGACAAAGGATACAAAGGTTAGATTCAATGAAATCTATCAAGCGATTAAGCATTTCTCCCACACCCCATATAATGAAGCACACATCTCAACCTATTTGGAGATAGCACACAGAAGTGCGATACAGTTGAACCACGGAGTGCAGAGATTCGCCCCATATACGTTCATCGCAACTTGCCTTTATCAAGCACCGACCTGTATCACATGGGATTATTACATTGCGCCTGAGGGTTGACGTTCGTGCTTCTACCAAGACGTTATGACAGTTTCTGCGGTATACTGGTTCCCATTTTCATATGTTCGGAACAGCCTTCGTGTTAATGATTGCTGGGGTTTTACGTGCCAAAAACCCGATATGATTACGACGTATGCCCGATAGTGCCCCGCCACGGTGGTCTAGTAGTTATGCCACTCGGCTGCTGATACGAAGGTCACGGGATCGAATCCCGGCCGCGGCGTCTGCATTTCGATGGAGGCGAAATGTTGAGGCTCGTGTGCTGTGCGATATCAGTGCAGGTTAAATGACCCCAGGTGGTCGGAATTTCCTAAGACCTCCTCTACAGTGTCTCTCATAATCACAGTTGCTTTTGGGACGATAGACCCCACAAATAAATAAATAAATGCCAGATAGTGGATGATTGCGGAGAAGTAGTGACGACTTAAAGTTCCTTAACGTGCACTAGAATATGTGTACACGGGTGTGTGTTATTATTTAGTTTTCATTTCGCCTCTCTGAAAATGCGGCCACAGTGATGGGTATTCAGTATTGCAACTTCGAGCTTACTATGCCATGACCTCAGCCGCTAAGGTACGACGGCGGGCAACAGCTTTCTTCTTGTGCACTTTACAGGAGGTTCCACGTACGCTGACTGTATAAGAGGCTTGGTTATGAATAATCATGCAATTGTATTTGCGGCGTGAATTACGTCAACAATACTACACTTGAGTAGGGCTTGACGTTAGCATTGACTGACGACAATGCTGCAGCTTGTAACATACGCATGCCTACAGGGAGGAATAGGAGGTGATTTCTCTGATGTTATTCGATTGAATGAAATAAAAGTGTGAATATTCTAGTTGCTAATGACAGTGCTAGCGATAATAAGGAACGGCAAACAATATTTACGACTCCATAGGCTTCGAAGTTCTTGCAAATTCAAAGACAAAAGGGCATTGTTGTATTCTAATGCGCGATTGCCCGATTTGTGCATTATTTGGGAAAACATTACACTGAACTAGTAATTGGCGAAACTTACACTCGAATGGAGAATCCTGGCAGTCCATCATCCGGCACTTGTACATCCCGTGGCACTGAAAATGAGGCGTGCATTGCGTAAAGAAAGTTACGCTTTGCTGACTCAGTTCCATTCATCACGTAATAAAGGCGATGTCCCCCAACCAGGGCGACTTTATTTTTCTTTACGAACGCTATGCATTTTGGAAAAGCTTGAAGTTACGTCGAAACGTCTTCATTGGCAGGTGTGGCCGTAGACTACAAGCGTATTTGACATATCTGACATAACAGTGTTCGAGGGAGCGGCAGTATATCGAATATTTATTGCGGTTAGCTAAACTTAACACAAAGACGCTTTGCAACACTCTTCTAACTTAGCCAGAAACAAACGATGCTGATTAGTCGTGCAGACTCCTGTGAACATGTGAGCCAAATATGATTGCGCTGCACTCAGAAGGGTACTCGAAATTTGATTTCAAACACGCCTGGAAAACGCCCGCTTTTCAACATGTGACGTCACACGTGGTACCACTTAGGTCACTTGATTTCTTTCGTTGTTCTTTGAGTGAGATACACACATTTTCTTTGTGAAGTTCAAGACGGACAAATAAAGCACAGCTAATGATCTCTCCACGATTACAAAATCATTCGATGCTTTCAGCCCCAAGTGACTTAGTCGGTGCTTTATGTGACGTCATAATTTGAAAGAACAACGGACGCTTTCCAGCTTGAAAGCTAATTTTGTATTATCTGGTGTCTGTAGTGAAAAAATTGGCCGCGTATCTGCGTGCTTCGCTGCAAATGTCGTCGAAAGACGACGGTCTTCTGCCAGCCACACTACATGAGTCCTGGTCTCATCCGTGGCCACCCGTGATACTGTTTTCGTACCATTTACGTCCTGGCATGATAAATGCAATGGAACTTTGTTTGAACAGATTTCATTTTACCGCATTATTTCATCAAGAGGCCATATGTTTTGCCTTGCCTCAGACAGCGCCTCCTCTATGATGAATCGGCCACATCTGGCTGGAATTAATAAAATAGAGGAGGTGCTCCGTGAGATATGGACGCCATCTGGCAGCGCCGTGGGGAAACATGAGCTTGTGCAGAATCCCTGGGCCAGGTGGCGGCACCAAGTCGTCGGCAGAGGCCTTTTTTTGTGCATAGCGCCGCATTTTTAGCGCAGCCTAACAAACACTAGGGTCTTTAGAATTACGTATCTGTGCATTTTCTAGTAAAGGAACACACCACCTATGTACTTTCAGTAAAGGAACACAAAAGCAAATATTACGCATATCTGAGGCGCAACATCCATACTTACGTATTGATGTTGCGCCTCAGATATGCGTAATATGCTTTTTGATCGACAATGTTCACAAGTATGAACGCAGCTACACGTTAAAGATGGCTGGGCTTTAGGCAAGTGCTTAAACTTGGCCGGGTGGCTGAATAGTGTGACAGACAGACAAACAGACAGACCAAAATTTCTCCGTTCAAGTATCCCAAGAAAGACTATCGTCTTTAATAATGTTTGGATCACATGTTCGCAGGAGTCTCCAAATGTAATGGGCAGCGCTTTCTGACTTTTTTAAAGCAGTGTTGGAAACCATTCCTCGGAATTTCAATCACGGTTAGGGAAGTCGCTTTAGCTTCCCTAACATCTCCATTTCTCAGTGCTTTCGCTGGATTTATTTCTACAATACTTCCTTTTCTCTATTATTCTTCATGAGAGGGTTCTAGAATGGGCAACTTTCTGTTCTAAGGATATCTCGCGTGGAGTTTGGTTCGCCTCTGTGTTATCGTTTCGCGCGTTACCTATAGGCTAAACGAAACAAGCATTATTAAAACTTGTATAAGCAAGATGCACAGCAGCTAAGCTTTAAAGAATAACAAATATGTAGGCAAATAACTACTCACCGAACACGAAGTCGCTGTGACGGCGATGCCTGAAAATTGCAATTACATTTAATTGTATCAGTCCCTCTTAGATAAATCACTTTTAAAGGGACAATGAAGCGAAAAAGTGAAGTGGCTTAGACTGATAACTTATATTTCCAGAACGGGTTGTCGTTTATTACATTATGTTCAGTATTGTAGCATAGCCATGGCGTGCACATAGCAGCGCCGGACCAGCAATGTGTTAACGTAGTCAGCAGAACGAAAAAGAACCTTTATTCAAAAGCGTAGAGCGTATTTATAGGCAGCTTCGTGGTAGAACAGATAACGATGAACACGTGGTAGTAGCGATAGTCCGATGTGGTGCAGGCGGCCAGCTGAGGCGTCAACACACACACACACACACACACACACACACACACCACACACACACACACACACACACACACACCCACACCACACACCACACACACACACACGCACGCACGCACGCACACACACACACACACACACACACAAGCACACACACCCATACGCGCACACACACAAGCACACACCACACACACAACACAAGCACACACACCCATACGCGCACACACACAAGCACACACCACACACACACGCAGGCACACGCACACGCACACACAGAACACGTGGAGACACAACACGTATAAAAGAAAAAGAAGGAATGCCAATGTCCTAGTTTCGAAATTTGCGCCCGAATTACGGCCTCCTCTATTCAGAAGGCCAATTCATTTTTTGCGCATGCGCTGAAACTCCCTGCGTTAAGTCGCTGGCTTCCTTGGACCACAATGCACGTCCTTCTAAGTGATGAATAGTTATGCAGGCCTTAGCAGACGCCGTTAAAGATTGTGCCGTCACGCGTAATTGTGCTGGAACTTCAAAGGGGCGTCACAACCAATGTTTCTTTTACGCATTTTTCTGGCTTACCGAGTGGTTCTTCTCGAAATATCAGTGTTTTTTTTTTTTTGGTGTTGTGAAAGCCTAGCCTACTAATACGAGAAAGAATTCTTCTTCCGGCCCTTTTCTGCGAAAACAACGGCGGCTAAATAATGGAGTAAGCGCGATCGCTACGGACTTCGCTGTAAGAAACATTGAGCGTGCTATATCACGAGGTGGCATATGCTTGCGTGATATAACAACATGTACGGTGGCTACACAGACGCGCACACGCAATATGTGTACCGTGTTTCAGAAAAATGTGTCCATAAATTTTAGAAATGCAGAAGGGAAGATATCTGTGCGTTTTTGTGGAATTGCTTTGTTCACGGTGGCACGCACTGAAAAATTGGTAGCATTAATTTCTTGAACAGTGGTCAAGAAAATTAGACTGGTTAACTTTTGAACCAAAACAGCTAGATTCTCAAACCACACCGACGAATGAAAATCAATTACGCAGGGAATCCATATCCGCTGTAATACTTGCTAAAGGGCAATGCTGGTAATTTCTACAGATCCCTGAAGTCTGGCTAATCGCATCCAGGAAACCAGAATGTGAATGGCGAAAGAACACACTTGCCGCTACCTTCGGTAGTGGCCTTAGTGCCACAGTTCTTCCTTGCCCCGCCACGGTGGTCTAGTTGTTATGGCACTCGGCTGCTGATCCGAAGGTCGCGGGATCGAATCCGGGCCGAGGCGGCTGCATTTCGATGGAGGCGAAATGTTGAGGCCCGTGTACACTGTGCGATGTCAGTGCAGGTTAAAAGAACCCTAGGTGGTTAAACTTTCCGGAGCCCTCCACTACGACGTGTCTCATAATCAGAGCTGGTTTTGGGACGTCAAACCCCACAAATCAATCAATCAGCTCTTCCTCTCGCATTGCCGAGCAACGATTAGCAAGCGCCCTTATCAAGAGGCGACCTTCCTTTCGTTGGCTCGCCTGATCGCGCTTGTCCGAATAGGAACTGTACCAATCACGAACGTCAGTGGGACAGCGAAATGCGAAAGAGAACGCTTTTCGGGCCGACTATTCGTGCCTTGAATGTGAACGGTTTCGGTGCATCCATTCGTACAATTCCTTTTGCGTTCATCACAAGTAGTCAATACTGCACACACTCCAGTGCTCCAGAAGGCAGTCCAAAAGTGTCGCAGGGCCCCTTTAACGTGCACTGACATATCACTGCAAACGTGCTTCAGCATCGAAATGCAGCGCCGCGGCCGGGATTCGACCTCGCGGCCTTCGGATCCGCAGCCGAGTGCCATAGCGGCTAGACCACCGTGGCGGGCAGAGTCGTATGTTAATACGAGGGAACAGCAATATTGGAATTATTAATTCGGGTGGCCATTAGTAAACAGCGTAAGAAAGCGGCAGTACATGGAATGCACGGCCACTCGCTTCCCGAGAAATAATAATAATAATAATAATAATAATAATAATAATAATAATAATAATAATAATAATAATAATAATAATAATAATAATAATAATAATAATACCCCATCGCAGTACTGCGACTGCCGAGTTATTCAGTTACAGGACTTTCGGGACTTTCCAAGAATGTTTACAACCGCTATATAATAATAAATACGAAAGTTTCCGGTGCGAAACTACGGTATGATAATGGGGCACATCATCGTGGATAGCTCCATGAATTTAGACTACCAGGGGTTCTCTGAAGTGTGATAACAGTGCACATTACGCGCCCCTTCAACCTTTTCGGCTCACCCGGAAATGCGACTGCGCGTCCGGCATCGGAACCATGCCTTTAGAGTCAGCGGAGAAAAGCACCACGACCACTTGGTCGCCGCTGTTGTAGGGATCGGCTTTGTTGCCAACAACAGAGGTCTGTATGACTTACGACACCGCCTGTTGGCGTACTCGCGAATAAATCAATGCGCCGTTCTTGTCTTTTGTGCAGCGCAGGATCACCATATTGATGACGGTGTCAAGTGCATTTACAAGTGGCGTTCCGTGGCATAACTCTTAGATATACTCCTACAAAGCACTGCTCCTGGTTCTCGCCGCGGTTGCTCGCGCAATGACAGCCGATACTACAGCAGCACGGTGTTCTTTACAGTGTTGCTCCCAGGTGCCGCTTCGACCCGCTAGCCTCCTTTTCTTTAATTCCTTTATATGTTATTTTGTGTCACTGGCTAGGCCACAAGAACCCGGGACTGCCGCCTTTACAGGGAACATTATCATCATAATCATCACAACAATCCTCCTAATCATCTGCAGATTTATAGCCGGGCATGTGCGGGTACCATAGCTGGGCTTTCCAACTGAAACGACTGAAGGACCCCATTGTGAGCGCATGTTATTTTGTGTCACCGGCTAGGCCCCAAGAACCTAGGACTACCGCCTTTTCAGGGAACAGTATCACCACAATCATCACAATAATCCTCCTAATCATCTGAAGATTTGTACACCGGAATTTACGGGTACCATATAGCTGGGCTTTCCAACTGATACGACTAAAGGACCCCGTTGTGAGCGACTGCACACTTACAGTACTTGTGGGTCTCGCACGTAGAATCCTTCCCGTAATTGCGATGGGCGATGCACCTTGTGTTGTTGCTGCAATCGGCGTCCTGAAGAGGATGTCCCAAGAATTAGAAACGCCGTGTAAGAAGAGAGAGAGAGAGAGAGAGAGAGAAATATAGCAACTGTGCTGTGCCGTGACGGACGGACAACGCGCACCGACAAGGCTAGACCCTAAGGTGCTTCGCCCCTAAAACTCAATCCAGCTCCTGCCCGTGGAATCCGAGTAAATAGAGAAGCCAGGGCAAGGGTGTAAAGTACACTATCGCTATATATCATGTAGCACTGTCACTGTCACTATCCTTGTCATGTAAGCAGTAGGCTTAGGGCAAAGGTGTGCGTATTGGGTCAAGGTCAACGACTAGCATGGGTCTGCTTTTCCCTCATGTGCGACTCAAGACTTTTCTTTGCTTGTTCATTTCTTTCTTCTTCTATTTTTTTCATTTCCTTCGTTCTTTCTTGCTATGTTGTCCTTGGTATAAGCACTATCATGTAACGACGTGACTGGTGGGTTCAATAGCAAAAGGGGGCAGCTTTTGCCTTCTACGAAGCGGTTCTGCTGTTAAAAAATTGTACATATGTGGCCATTTTCCTTGCATTACTTCAGAAATCTGTATGAAATAGGCTCCTTGAGGCTAACACTTAACGCTGTAGCTTCGGCGTGTTAATGCAATATGCTTCTATTCCCCCAAAAATGTTCTGTTAGCAGCAGAGAACCTATACTAAATATCAGCGACGGGCGCCGCTCACACCAACGCGACTCTGTACTGTAGTATGTGCTCACTAAACGGCGCGTCGTGTCTACATAGCTGCGTCCGTATGCGCTTTATTTAATTTGCTATATATCGGCATAATGATACTGCAAGTCACACAACTCCAGCAGTCGTTACTTCCGTCAGCGAGATAGTTAAAGTGGTTCGGCGTTTGTCTCTTCATACCCTTCATTACACAGAGAATGAGTGGATCAGTTCCCCACTCTCATGAACAATGTACGTTTCCTCACGAATTCGTTGCATGACTGAAGATATATTACAACGCCAAATGGTAAGAGAACTCCACTTGAAATGGTACGCTTCCTGCCTTTGTAGTAAAGAGAACTTGTCTACAGAGCATTGATTGAGCTGGTTATTAGCTCGGACGTAAAACATAATTTTTTCATGTTTGCTATTTCTAATAGGAGCAAGAGGCACTGACACTCGTTAAGTACTTACGGTTAGGCATGGGATGGCGTCATCACAGCGGTGAGGCACTGCCACTGCACAAAAGAACCAATTGCGAGACGAAGTTTCAGTTGTCACGCGGAAATTGCTCATGAATGTTTTGTTTTCATTGCGAAACACAATGACAGAAAATAAGTTAATTCAGAGATTCCTTTGTTTTTCCCAAAAGGCTGGCTTCCTATGCGTCACTGCAAGATTCATCAACAAATAGATTTTGAATTTGTAGGTGCATTTAGTTAGTGCACGTGGTGATACTTTTTATAATTGAACGAAAAAAAAAACAGCATAAATCGGCGTGATTTTCCCGCACTATAGCTACGCAAGAAATACGTTGCTTCAAAGCAGGTATGTTTTCTCACTATGGCAGTGTTTCGCGTTTTGTGGCAATCCACCTGTCTACCGTCGTTAGCAATAGGAGACTGTGCAATAGTGACAATCGTGAATAGGACACATAAGGTAATCAACACCTGCTCAGTCAGTCAGTCTGCGCAACTTGAAACAGCGACGTGAGCCCTAAGTTATTCCGAAAACTAAGTCACCAGCTTTCGTGCCCCCCCCCCCCCCCCCCCCTTTATTTGGTTCTGTTTCGCGAAAGGCAATAATCGTTACGCATGACGCACGCCTGCAACGTTGACCATTACCACTGACACGGACACTACATACAATTCTACGCCAGTAGCGTGCCTCTGAGGTATCCGCCGTTATGCTGTTGCGATCTCAGAGGT
This sequence comes from Hyalomma asiaticum, assembly GCA_013339685.2. Classification (NCBI taxonomy): domain Eukaryota; kingdom Metazoa; phylum Arthropoda; class Arachnida; order Ixodida; family Ixodidae; genus Hyalomma; species Hyalomma asiaticum. Next base: position 14,707 of record JABSTT010003478.1, on the reverse strand, counting down.
AACAGGAGCGGAAGGTGGCTTAACTTTTGCCAAGCAGAAGACAAACTCCCTGTATTTTGGTTGCAGGTTGGAATTAAAAAGGAAGCTACGATTTGCAGGAAGAAACGCGCAGAAGACGTGTTTCTCCCCTGAAGGCGGTGTGAAAGTCAACGAGCGCCACGATCGCAAATTTGGGGCGAAGTGAGGTAACCGCAGCCTCGATCGGAAAGCAATCGACGCAGCTGGCATCTAGAAAAGGCGGCATTAATTGTCCAGGCAACCATACCTGTAAGAAGCTTCCAACGTGGGAATAATTCGTTACTGCGCCACAGCAAGAGCGCCAATTACGCACGCCACAGACCACAGAGAAGATTAATCGAGTGACTTACGCAGCACGGTGAGAAGACAGACGAGGATTGCGTAGACGAGCATCTCCGGAAGATGGACTGGGCGTCTGGGTGCTGCCGCTTATCGAAGCTTCTTGACGATTGATGATGCTCTTACGAGGAAAAAGAGATGATTTTGGACTTTCTCTTCGTAATCTTCGTAATGGTCAGAATGATCCTGGGCTCTTGAAACAGCCTCACAGGACCCGGTTATGTGGGGGCACGTAGGTGACAGTATTTTCTGGTGTTTTGGCATAAAAACATGGCTCATATCCAGAATGATTATAAAATACACAAAAAGAGAAGAACACTGCGGGAGCAGCAGGAACAAATAAATGAAGCAAGTGAAGGGTCTACGTCTATTCTAGTAACCGAGACAATATGGGGTAATAAGGGAAAACGCGTTCCGTTGCTTACAACTACATAAATAAGAAGATGCGAACCGATTGGGCATGCATATCTCCTTTCTCCCTTTGCTCCACAATATTTAAACGCAGAAAATGCAATTAAAAAACCATGTAGCTGACCGTACTATTTTATCATGGCGTTTTAGAATGCACTGCAGGCTGGGATGTAAAAAAAAAACTAGTTATGCAAGAGAATTATCATCTAGGCAACTCATTTTCGGAGTAGCCCTAGCGGTAGCACTCGCCATCAAAACTAAAGAATCCATGAAGCAGGGATCTTATATCCTCAAAGCCTCCCAAATAGCGTGTCGTTATTTCACTAGCGGCCGTGTTCCTGCGTGTGCCGCCCGCCTACTAAGTGTAACATTAGACCAGGAAAATAGCGTTCTGTGGTGCCCGGCACGCATCGAAGCGAGGGGTAACGGTGCCTTCGAGCTCTTACAACTGAGCAACTGTTCCTCGTCCAGACACCCGCCTGCAACCCTAGGCGTCCCACACTGCCAGGGATATCTTAAGCACTAGCGTCGACAACGACGGCTCTATTCGACGCCACACCCTCGGCTAAGTGTAAAGAAAGCGTGCAAATGGCGCCTTCTGCAGACAAATACATACCCGCACCTCCGTTTAAAACATGCCATCCACCCACCTGCATACGACGCCACTTGTTCGTGGTGTGGAGGCAGCCAATTCTCGCCCACATCACGCGGGATGCGAACTCATTCCATCTAAAGTTAATACGTCTCATATTTCGAGGCAAAATTCCGAACGGAGCAGTGGGAGGCCCGACTTGCCAGCGAAGAAAGGAGCCCAAGTGGCACTCCTCGACCAGGCCACGGCGGGCTGCTGAGGCCGTGGAGCCCTGGACTAGGGGTCCCACCCGCCTGCTTCGCCAACAATTTTTTTACAATAATCGTTTGGGAACTTAACTCGACTCACCAATGAAGTTCTGCTTGAAGACTAGCGATGAGGGGTGCATGAGAAATGTTTTTGTTCTATACGCGAAGAGTTCCTGCGTTAGCCAAATTATTATTTTTTACCAAGAAAGTGTGAATATTCGATAATTCCCTATACAGAAGAGAAGCCTCATCAAATACCCCCTTATCGTGAACCGCATATGCTCAAAAAGTTCAGGAATTTTTCAAAATGGTAGCTGAAAAGAAATAAGCGTAACATCAGTTCCCACTACGGCAAATTTTGTCCCCACTGGCGCATCTTATATTCGCAACACATCAGACCCCATATCCTGCAGCAGGCTACTTCTCTCAGCGGGCAGAACTTCATTGGTGAGTCGATGTTAAGTTCCCAAACGATTATTGTAAAAAAATTGGTTGGCGAAGCAGGCGGGTGGGACCCCTAGTCCAGGCTCCACTGGCCTCAGCACCCGCCGTGCCTGGTCGAGGAGTGCCACTTGGGCCTCCTTTTCTTCGCTGGCAAGTCGGGCCTCCCACTGCTCCGTTCGGAATTTTGCCTCGAAATATGAGACGTATTAACTTTAGATGGAATGAGTCGCATTCCCGCGTGATGTGGGCGAGAATGGCTGTCCTCCACACCACGAACAAGTGGCGTCGTATGCAGGTGGGTGGATGGCATGTTTTAAACGGAGGTGCGGGTATGTATTTGTCTGCAGAAGGCGCCATTTGCACGCTTTCTTTACACTTAGCCGAGGGTGTGGCGTCGAATAGAGCCGTCGTTGTCGACGCTAGTGCTTAAGATATCCCTGGCAGTGTGGGACGCCTAGGGTTGCAGGCGGGTGTCTGGACGAGGAACAGTTGCTCAGTTGTAAGAGCTCGAAGGCACCGTTACCCCTCGCTTCGATGCGTGCCGGGCACCACAGAACGCTATTTTCCTGGTCTAATGTTACACTTAGTAGGCGGGCGGGCACACGCAGGAACACGGCCGCTAGTGAAATAACGACACGCTATTTGGGAGTCTTTGAGGATATAAGATCCCTGCTTCATGGATTCTTTAGTTTTGATGGCGAGTGCTACCGCTAGGGCTACCTCCGAAAATGAGTTGCCTAGATGATAATTCTCTTGCATAACTAGTTTTTTTTTTTTACATCCCAGCCTGCAGTGCATTCTAAAACGCCATGATAAAAAATACGGTCAGCTACATGGTTTTTTAATTGCATTTTCTGCGTTTAAATATTGTGGAGCAAAGGGAGAAAGGAGATATGCATGCCCAATCGGTTCGCATCTTCTTATTTATGTAGTGTAAGCAACGGAACGCTGTTTTCCCTTTATTACCCCATATTGTCTCGTTTACTAGAAGTAGACGTAGACCCTTCACTTGCTTCATTTATTTGTTCCTGCTGCCCGCAGTGTTCTTCTCTTTTTGTGTATTTTATAATCATTCTGGATATGAGCCATGTTTTTATGCCAAAACACCAGAAAAACTGTCACCTCGTGCCCCCACATAACCGGTCCTTGTGAGGCTGTTTCAAGAGCCCAGGATCATTCTGACCATTACGAAGATGACGAAGAGAAAGTCCAAATCATCTCTTTTCCCTCGTAATAGCATCATCATCGTCAAGAAGCTTCGATAAGCGGCAGCACCCAGACGCCATCCTCTCTTCCGGAGATGCTCGTCTACGCATCCCTCGTCTGTCTTCTCACCGTGCTGCGTAAGTCACTCGATTAATTCTTCTCTGTGGTCTGTGGCGTGCGTAATTGGCGCTCTTGCTGTGGCGCAGTAACGAATTATTCCCACGTTGGTAAGCTTCTTACAGGTATGTTGCCTGGACAATTAATGCCTCCTTTTCTAGATGCCAGCTGCGTCGATTGCTTTCCGATCGAGGCTGCGGTTACCTCACTTCGCCCCAAATTTGCGATCGTGGCGCTCGTTGACTTTCACACCTCCTTCAGGGAGAAACCGTGCTTCTGCGCGTTTCTTCCTGCAAATCGTAGCTTTCCTTTGTGAATAACAATGCAGTGCAACGCGGGATCATCCGGGAAGCTTTCTATGTGAAGGTCTTGCCACGTTGCAATGGGTTGGTTAGTTGGTCTATCAAACTTACCTTCGAACACCGGGACATAACACTTCGATAAATGAATAACCGGGAGAACAGCGAAGCCATAATGGCTATATTTCTTTCTTAGAAGCATCGTATCTCTCTCAGCGGGTGAAAGCGGAGTCGCCGACTGCTCGTTTTTACGCCCCATAGTTACCCACGCACATATCCAGCTATGGGTAAACTAAAGGCAATGTACGAACATAAAAGGTTGATGGTCAGCGTCAGCCTTAAAAATGTGCACAACTTAATAATCGTTGCACACATTAGCACTAGCTCGTACCTAATTATGCAAAAAATAAACGTGCACCTCACAGCGGACGGTAATCAGAGTTAGTGTTAGTCATTTCAGCAAATATTGTTGTTCAATAACAAATAGAGCCCTTTTATGCAAACCTTGTCCGGAGCACGGCTCAGCGGCCGTTGGGGTTGGCGAAGAGCAAAGAAGGGTAGAACGGAGAGAAACGCCGTAGTAAATGGAGCAAAGGCTCGTTTACTTGTTAGACACGAACTGATGACTCCAACAGACAATCGATCCAAGAAAGGCTTGGAGAAAATTACTTTTTTAGCTGTAGTGCAGCAGTTGTTGGTATCAATGGAAATGAATTAGAGTGGACGAAATAAAACATACCTGCCGTCGGTAGGGACTGAAGGAACAATGGCGGTTGTTCCCCCGACCACGTTGTTGGGTAGCGCTGCATATTCAACCCTGGGAGCTTTTGTCACCTGCCGCTCGTAGCCTTGGCGGCGAGGGCGATGTACTCTTTTTGCCAGAAAGGGTGTTTCACACTCCCCGACATGGCTACGAGTGGCGCTGACAAACACTCTCAGCATTATATACAGAATACCCAGTTAAGTGGACGAAGGAACGACCGCCGTTGTAGCTCGGTCAGTAGAGTCTCGGACACTTATCCGAAGGTCGCAGGTTCGGTCTCTATCGGTGCAAGGTGCGCTTATTTCGGCCACTATAATTCATTTACTTTTGTATCATAACTGACACACTATGGCTGAACGATGTAAATTATTTCTCCTATGCCTTCCATGTCCTGATCGTCTGTTGGATTCATGAGGTTGTGTCCAGGGAAGTATTGGGAGTCTGTAATCGCTGCTAATTAGATACCATGATGACTCAGCACAACCAAATGAGACCGAGGGGTGCGCCGCGTCATAAACAAATAGAACTTAGGGCCTGAAAGGAGTGCAGCCGACGTGGCCTGTAGGTGTTGAAGATTGTGCATAAAATAATTTCTGTTCTCGCACAGCATACGTATTGTGTCGATTTTACATTGGACAAAACCACGTGAACGGAGTTCCCCTTTTACCGAGGGGGTCTGTTGGGAGTTTATTTATTTATTTATAAGTACTGTGGCACTACTGGGGCAATGTAAAAAGTCAGTTACATACCAAAAGTATCATTGACAGTGTATGAAAACAGGAATTGTAAGAGTTGAGCAGCTCTGGAAATAATACCTCATTTGAGCATATCTATCGCACATTGGATTGTAAAAAATAGATTTAATTGCACGAGCTGGGAATCCAAGGATGTAAGCAAAATTATGTACATTTGTCTAAGCAGGCTGAGCAGGTCTTCAGCTATGGATCGAATTTATGTGCTCTAGACCGAGATAACTTGATATGCCTTCAGCAGGCCTTTAAATCTTTTCTGAAGTTAATTGTTAAACATATTTCTGTGGCCATGACTTTCGTCATGACAAGTCTTCGAAGTCTTCAACAACGAACTAAGGAATAGTTCTCACAGTTCGCGCACATCACGGCTTCGTGTTGCTATGCCTACGGTGTTTGCAGCGTCTTCTTGTGAGAGAACGTGCACCTACCGCGATAATTCGTGGTCGTAATGTTCACTGTCCTTTTTTTCACCTCTCCTCATTTTTGTCGGAAGTTTGTCTTTTTAATCAAACTCCACAATCCTTCGACGTTTTTCAGCTTTTTTGCCATTGTACCTCAACGGCTTGCGAATGTGGGGGAACGTTAGATTCAGTATGTTCAAGCTTCTTACTGTCCACGTTAGGATGCAAACCGATACTTCACTCACACACTGCCTTGTATTGTCCGTACAGGTGCAGTTGGAAAGGCATTTCAGCTCGGTTTTCTCGTATGCACATATCTTTTCTCGGTTACAGTACGGACCCTGTGAAAGAACATAATATCAGTAATACCTATGAAATCACTTAAAAAATTGATTTCTCGGGTTTAACGTCCAAAACCAGTTCTGATTATGAGAGACGCCGTAGTGCAGGGCTCCGGAAATTTTGACCACCTGGGCTTCTTTAACGTGCACTGACGTCGCACAATACGCAGGCCTCAACATTTCGCCTCTATCGAAATGCAGCCGCCGCGGACAAGATTCGATCCCGCGACCCTCGGATCTGCAGTCGGGTACCATGGCGAGGCTGACTTCAGGAAATGTTTATGAGCATTGTTGTGCACCATAACTATAGTTAGAAACGAAGATATTTCACCAGGTTGCCTTCAGAACAACGTGTACTAAATTGCTCCTTGCGTTGAGTGAGTGAGTGAGTGAGTGAGTGAGTGAGTGAGTGAGTGAGTGAGTGAGTGAGTGAGTCAATCAATCAATCATCAATCAATCAATCAATCAATCAATCAATCAATCAATCAATCAATCATCAATCAATCAATCAATCAATCAATCAATCAATCAATAAATCAATGACTATTTTTGACAATAAAAGACGAGACAGGACTAAAAGGTAAGGTACAGCTTGACGGAGGTCCCGCCCCTTTGTACATTTTTGACAGCGCAGATCTGCAGGGACATCTCTGAACACGCAATACTTAAAGCAACGGAATATTTCCGACAAAATGCGCTTTCAAGTAAACGAATAAATAAAATCCGAGATAGAATTTCCCATAACGTGGCACACATACTCGCATAGAACGACAGCTAGAGGAAATACGTTGATGGCCGGCGCCATTATCAATTGTCATGATCAATACAACATGACAATTTTTTATCTGTATACGCTATATAGACGGCTAGCCATGCAATGTGAGCTTATGGACTTCGCATGGGATCTTGGGGATGGTTGGTTCATAATTTCAGCAGGAATATTTTTTTTAAATTTTCGCACCGCCATATTTTCCCAAGGCCAACTTCCAGTGATTCACATAAAGCTTTCTACTTAATACTACAATAAAACGTAATTACGTAAATGTAACGTTAAGGGATAGGATGAGCGCAGTGTGAATGAGAAAACATAAAGGGGTAGCCGATGTCTAAATAGACATGCACATTAGAAATAGGTTCGGGGCATGTCAGGCAGAGCAAAGGAGATGTAATGTAGGCCCGATGAAACTTACAGAGCGGTTGTAAAAGTTCGAAAATAGCGGTTGAGGTCGGCACGGGTTGAGGCGCAGCGATGAAATTTGGGAAATTTTTCACGCACAATATGGAACAAGCTCGTGCAGAACAGCGCAATCTGAAAAATTTTGAGTAGTGGCCATCATTCCGCAGTGGAGAGAAAAGGTGGCGATGATGATGAAATCAGTAATCGCTGATGTAAATTAATTGACTGCCTGCAAAACATAGTAGCTAACACAACGAAAACTACAAACAAAAGAAAAAACCCTTCAAGCGTCTCTCATGTAGTAAACAGCACTAAATTGCCGAGAAGTCTCAATTCTGCGTAACACCAGTTATTTCAGTGGGCCAATAACTTCACGCCATATTTATCCTTATCTTAAATTTGTTCGGAAACAGACCTGGAGTAAACGATAAACAATCGTGAAAGCTGGAACTTACCCTGTAAGATGGCAACGTGTCTCCAGATTCTTCACTTTCACACCTGCATCAAGTTATAGTCAAATGCAAGCATTTCCAGGCGACCTTCATCACTTTGAGCGTATATCATCTATCTATCTATCTATCTATCTACTTATCTATCTACTTCTATCTATCTATCTATCTAGCTATCTATCTATCTATCTATCTATCTATCTATCATCTATCCAGCAGCCAGCCGCCTACGCGCCTCCTGGCGGCCCGTTCACCATAGTGTTTGTATGGTAGGGCATTCAGAATGGATCTTTACATATCAGTACTCGTCACGTACATCACGGTTAACGATACTGCAGTCACGTGTGACTCATGTGTGTCACGTGTGACACGTGTGACAGCAGTCACGTGTGTCACGTGTGACAGCAGAAACGTGAGAGGATTCGCGTTCTCCGGTCTATGCTGCAGTTCGGGCACGATAAAAGGCCCGAGTGGCCAAGCGCAGGCAGAAACTACTTAGGAGGATCCGGCCACTTTCCAAACCGCGCTAGATCGCGAAGCGGAACGCAAGCGCCAATGACGGGCAGATGCTGCTAACCACGACGCCGAGCTAACTCGAGAGATCGAACACAAGGGACAACGGTGAACCGAGGTGGCGGCGTTGCGGGCGGAGCAGCGTCAACGTGGCAATGGCGGGAACGCGTTCGCAGGGGCCATCGCCTGCTTTCGGCGTGAGTTAAACGCGCTGAACCAATCATTACACTCCTCCATGACAGTTATCATGTGAGGCACAGTGTGCGGCATGTGAAATAGGCACTATGGTAAACCCAGGTCAAACATGCGTGCAACGTCATTAACAAACACAAACATGCAATTAATAATTGAGAAAGACATCAATAAACCGTCGTGAATAACCCACTGCTTAGCACCAGGGTCGCACGTTTCAGTTTCGTTGGTTAACTATCTCTACGACGTGCTTGGACGGTGGTGTTTTTGTTTTGTTTGTATGCCCTGATGTTTGATAAGCTTCACTTTATACGTACGCAAATACGCCTTTTATCGTTTCGCACTCTGTAAGCCTTGATTAGCATGTAATGTATTCTAAATGTGTAAGTTCAGTGCCACAGCTATTCTAGGTACTGCTCTAAGTATGCGGCACAGGTGGTATGCGTAGCTTCGAAAGTGGACATTTGAGAAATTCCGAAGTATGATGGCATCCTAGAAAGACCATAATGTGCGAGGAGGGAACACAATCGCCTTACAGCGTTCAAACTTTCGTTTAAGTGTTATTTGAAAACTCACATTCGAAGTTCGTATTGGTGCAGTTCATCTTTCGGCAAGTGAAACCGGTCAGGCACTGGAAACACGCAGGAAATGTGCTTTTAAAACAACAACTCCCTTTAAAAAGTTGGTTGATGAAGCCCAAGTTCTCTAGGCATGCTGAAAATCCTTGAAATTACGAGGTGACGCCATTTATCCCGCAAGACTCCTACTAACCTTTCATTCATTCATTTAGAACATATTTTACAATGTATCGAGTTACCTTGTTTCATTTGTTTTGCACTAAGTGTAATGCAGCCTAGGAGAGGGTAACGAAGAGAAATCCACAATAAAAGAAGCAATCACAACAGCGAGACAATATGAGATGAAAGCTTTTTGAATCGATATATGATATGAGGTTTCTTTATACTGCAAGAACAAAAGAAGACAAAATGTACGGCTTGCAACCCTACATAATGCAATACGCCACCTTATCACGAAATGACAGCTTAAGTGTGATGAAATATTCACTTATAATATGTGGTTACACTGTCCTCGGGAAGACAGTTACCATTTAAGGCCTTATAGCACAGAAATTGTCGAGAAAATGTATGGCGTTAAAGGAATGAATCCCAACGTTGTGACGGTGATCGAGTGTTACCTCACAAGCGTCGTTGTTCGCTGTGATACCTGCACGGAGAAGCAATATATATATATTTATTGGCAAGACAACTTAACTAGGCTTATTTAATCAGTCTATAGCAGCAGCACATCGCACGCTTGTTTTGAACAGCAGTGCGCCGTGAACGCCGGTGTAGCGACGCGTAAACACCTGTAGGTCACTTTTATTTAACCAGCGACTCTCGTTTTCCATACGCATCTTTTAGAAGCAAGCACATGAAGAAAAATTTACACGACAGTACGAACTGACAAAACATACATTTGGTACCGCAATAAGTTATTTCGCGGGTCAAGGGTTTTGTATGATTCCCTGATTATAGGTTCTCCTGAAGCACGTATAGAGTCTATACACATGTCAATAATAAAAACGATACTGCACCCTGAAGTCAACTTGTATACATCTATTTTGTGGTGCACATTGTACGGGGAAGTACGGGCGAAGTGCGAATTATTGCTTGGGGTAAACACACAAACATGCGGGACCGGACTTGCGTGTGTTTTTCTTTTTGTTCGTTCACAAAAAAGAGGCGAATAATACCGTTAGGCGTTTTCACCTTCGTTACCCCATTTACTTGCTTGTCCGCTATATCCTTTAAATATTGCCTGCGTGCTGTCTCTTTCTCCTTCCTTTTTCTTTTTTTTTTTTTTGGTCGTTTCTGTGGAGCCAGACTGCCTTTTATATTATGCACAGTTCGCTGAAGGGAGAAGACGCGGCAATATCCGCAAGAAGCGAATGTCTCCTACACCCGTACTTTAATAAACTAAACAAGACAAAAAAAAAGCAGCGAGGAACTCACAGAAGTTACCGCTCCTGTACGTAACGGTCACGTCGTGGTGAGGAACGCATATTCTTCCACCATCGCAGTCTTCATTCTGGAAGACGGGGAGTCAAGTACACGTAATCGAGAAATGCCGTGCAACAGCAGATCCTGAACGGGCCAGGTCAATGGAGTCACACCAATTCGCCTACCATCGCGTCTTAAATAGCGGCTAGGTGTTGGTTTGGGAAGTTCGAGGTCACGAGATCGAATCCCGGCCACCACAGCCACATTTAGACCGGGGAGAAATGCAAAAGGACACCCGTGTGTACTTAGACTTAGACGCACGTTGAACGGCTCCAGGAGGTCAAAATTACCCTGGAACCCTCCCCTACGGGTCGTTCCTCATAATCACACGTAAAACCTCGTCAATTAATAATTACACCACACCAGTTCAAGCACCGTTGAAACTGTGTGTAAGATGTAGCTGGCGTGATCGAACTACACAGCAGTGCGCGAGGTTCGTAACCGCCCTCATCCACACTAATTTGTTTTTCTATAGAGTCGAAGCTATTTCGTGCACAATGTCAACTTGTCCCACACAGTGAGGTAGAGAACCAACCTTTCATCTGGTTTCTTGGTTCAAAACGACACAATTTAGTACGGGATACGCCAGAAAAGAAATTTTGGGGAGTTGGTGGTAATTCCTCATGTGAAATTCATTACGATGAGTTCATCAGGCGTCATCGTTGTGTTTGTGCTGCTATTCCCCACCACGGATTGGAGCAGGATAGCTAAAACACTACACAAGAGCTATCGCGCGCAACTGAAGGTCATTGAAATCGTCGAACGCGTGTACATAAAGAAACAATGAGTTGTGCCAACAACGTGTCTCATAGAAGGAAAAGAAAAAAAAAACTACCAATCATCTTGCGATCGTGAAAAAGAGGAACCTTTCTAAAAGCAATCCTTTGTCGCTCCAGTACAGGTCAGCAATGGAGGTGATGCAACGTGTGCTTTATTTCCATCGTATATGGACAGCTTGCGTCACCTAGCGCGCTTATGTTTCAGTCTTCTGGGGTTGTCTTTTGCGCATGCGTGTGTGTTCAAAGGGGTAGCTTGCCACTTTCACGTACATTGTACCGGGAATACTTTCAGGATCATCTAAACCCCTAAGGCAGAAACAGAAAGAAGTACGTAGGTTACACTTTTACTGCGTTGCACAGCATAATAAAACAGCTTTCAAAAAGGTTTCTGCAACCTTTCTTCCCATCGTTATTCTTGGGCTTGGACGTGTGATGTGGGCTGCGTAACGCCCTTGCTTTTTTGTTTGCATGTACGTACCGTGCCTAATTTAAAGGAACGTTGCCGCTTGGCGTTTTTTTTTTTTTTGCGTCGTAGCTACCGTTTCGGCTTACGCTGTGCGCCTCTGAACTCTGGAATCATAAACTGGCCCGGCAATACGCTTATTTACCATGGTTTATGTGTCTACCAGCCTCCCTTTCCTTATTTTTCTTTTTACGAGGCGCAGTGCCTATCACCATTCCTTTACAATGAAAGATTCGCTAACAAAAAAGACAACACCTGTTGGTAAACATCATTTCAGCTTTGAAACCACTGAAACATTGGGAGTTTTGGCAGACGAGCATACAATTTCTTAAACCACGTCCGTCATACTGTATTTATCAATTGGTCCCGTGTTACCTTTGAGCAGCGCCGTGGTGTTCGGGCCGGGTCGTTGTCCAAGTCTGCGGCAGAGATGAAGAACGAGGCCTAGTTAGGGTTGCATGTCAGTGAGAGCGTGTATGAATGCTATCGAGGTTGCTTTTAAGAGGAAGACCATCAATTCGGGGTCTCTAATGCTTTTCTTCATAGCACGTTGGCATAAATCCTTCTCACAGAAGGCTCCCTGGGCGCCGCCATGACGCCCAATCGGCTGTGAAAAATATGCGCGACCCCCAGCTGTGTGCCGTCATTTTTTATGTCATTGTCAAAGTAGTTGGCTGGAACCCTCCTCGCCATGTGCGACCAATGCCCCGCCACGGTGGTCTAGTGGTTATGGCACTCGGCTGCAGATCCGAAGGTCGCGGGATCGAATCCCGGCCGCGGTGGCTGCATTTCGATGGAGGCGAAATGTTGAGGCCCGTGTGCTGTGCGATGTCAGTGCACGTTAAAAAACCCCAGGTGGTCCAAATTTCCCGGGACCTCCACTACAGCGTCTCTCATAATCAGAGTTGTTTTGGGACGTTAAACCCTACAAATCAATCAAATCAATCAATCATGTGCAACCAATTACCTCATAAAAGCACTGCGGTAACTGTGGCGATAGCCTTTGTACCGCCGTGCCACAGCCTAATATGGCGACGCTCCCCGCCTGCTGTGAAGAGGTCTGTAGTCCTAGAAAGCGGTGTGACGTGCACATGGCGTGCAAACATGCGGAGAATGCGCAGGTTCTCTGTCAGAGTGACAGACAAACCGTATATTCAAGCAATCGGTTGCTTGTCGTATCTGGCGTAGAATACAAACAAGACATACATGTGCCCGGCAACCTCATTGAACGTTTACGTACACCTGCTAAAGAGTGGTAAAGATGAAAACGAATTTGTTCGCATTGGTCAGCTCGGTATGAGCTCGATACGGTTGATGAGTTCTTTTCAAGTCACCATGAGGTCTCCCGTTCCCGGGAGCAGTAGGATACCATACTGAACTGCTACGACTATCAGGATGACTGGGCAATGCTGGTGGACGAAGCAGCCGTTGAAATCCAAGGGATCTGGGTTCTTTTTCTGGCGATATGGAGGCTCTGAACTTCCCGCGATTTCCAGCATTCTCGCTGTGTCTCAAATTCGTAGATTACGGTTTCACAGTACCAAAAGTCAAGTCTTCCGAGTCGAAGACGCTTGGTTACACAGATGACGCGCAAAAAAGGAAGCGCACTTGGAGACGCCGCTGTGAGGTTGCTGCAGTAACGTGCGCTACGTCAACGATTTTGACGGGTTCTGCTAAGGCGTGCACGCACTTATTTATCCGCGGAGAAGGTAGAGATTGCGTTCTAAGAAGACGCGGCATCCACAAGGTGCCTTTCAGAAAAGTTTCTTGAGTCACTGCGGGAAGTATACGGCTACAGAAGGCTGATATTTCTGTCACCATGTTCTTCAAGTTTCGGAGCCACACTTAAAGATCAAAGCCTGAGGTTCATATATATTCCAATTTAAAATGAGTGATGAAACTAGCGACAATAAAATTTGCCAAGGATAAAGGTATAAAATTTAGTATTTCACGTTAGTTTACAGCAGCGATTTACGTTACGCTGATCCACACGAGTCAAGCATCGCTTAATGATCAGCTACCAAATGCGATTTTTTAAAGAGCGTCAAATTCAGATCACACGGATCATAAAATTGCCGTAAGTTCGTCGTGAAATGACGAGATCTGAGGAACTATGTCAGCTTCCATAGCTCAGACGGTTGAAGAAAATCAAACCTAGGTGCAAGATCACAGCATAGCGGCCCCTTACCTGCTGAACTGTGACGGTGCGTATTTTCTTTATTTTACAGAGGATAGCGCAACAGAAACTTCATTTGAAAGAGCAAGTCTGTACTGGCGAACTGTGAGGTAGTCTGAGCTAACTGTTTGAAAATAGAGCATTCATCGAGTGCATTTTAACCCTAGGCGGATGCTCAGAGTCATTATATTTAAGGCGACATCTCATGTCACTCACTCGAGTCATGCAATCCTCAGGCTGAAGACCTGCATTCAGCATCATATGACCTGTTTGGGTGCTCCTCTACAATGTTCATGCAACCCAGGTTAATGCTACAGAACACCTATTACAGTTCACTAAGGTAAGCGAAGTACAGAGCATACAACGTTCTGAACGCAAGTGACTCAGGAAAGCAGTGACAACTACCCGAAGGACCAAGAAACATGATGGCGCTAAGGCTTTTGAGCCTAAGGAAACAATAACAGTTTTTGTTTAAATCCTGGATTACTTATGCCGCTAAACTAAGTATATTGACGACTTTCCCGATGAAGTCAAATAATTATAATGCTTCGGGAGAGGATGCGCATGCAGGTAGGGCAATTGACGTGCATTAAATTATAATGATCTTCAGGCCAAATCAAAAAGTTCTAGAAGCGAACTAAAGAGTTTCATGCAATAACATGCTCTAACACAATATGGAATAAATATTGAAACAGTTTGCGAATGCCAAGAACTGTCTTCATGTCGAGCAATTTTCTCGTCATGGTATGCAATTTAGTATGAGTACAAGATCAGAATAAATAATAATCAACACACTTAGCCAATCTGGAATTTTAGAATGCGAGGATACGGTTTTTGTGTTACAGAACTGAAGACGTTTTTATATAGCCTGATTGGCCTACGATTTGTACGCGCACTTCCGCGATTGTTTTAGAAATGAGTAACATTTGCAACAGCGGCTGAGGCAATAAAACTAACGGTTTGAGTT
>JABSTT010003477.1:0-29116 GCA_013339685.2 Hyalomma asiaticum | reverse complement strand
CGATCTCTACGTCAGCGTGCCTGTGTCATAGGCACTAGAAACATCAAATACAATTTAGTGCAAGGTGGAAAAACTGACCTAGAAAAAAGGAAACTCGCGCACAAATCAAGCGCCCCTCTGCTCTCACTCCCTTACTGTCTTTTTAGTCTGTTTTTTTCCATGCCATGCAAAATATAGTCTGATTATTTCACCGAACTAGCCCAGGAACAAGTTCTACATAATCCCTAGACCACCGTAGTGCGACGTGCCTCGAAATGAAGGGAGCAGTATTGAACTTTCATTACACAAAATGTAGAAATAATACTGTCATTGATGCTAGCTCGCTGAACCTTGTGCTGATACGCGGATCCACAGCCCCGTCGGTCCGACCGACTTTGGGCAAAAGCCGTAGTACCGAAACACGGTCACCTTTAGCGCTGTACGCGCGTGCTCTGGTGCACCTTCACGCCAAGTAGCAGGCTCGCAGACAGCGGTCTGTCGATGCTTCTTGCTGTGACAGTAGGCATGGCCTGCTTCGGCTGCTTCCACCATCGGCGCTGTGTTCGTGATGCTTGGTCTGGAAATCAAGGGCACATTTAAACGATTGCCCGTGAGAGCGTGATCATGTAAAGCCGATGCGTGTGAGGGACCCACGTACACGAAGCTAGTCTTGCGGATTGCTAACGCCCAACGCTTTCTAAAATTACGATGCTTTGACCGTGCGATGCATCTCCACTCGTAATACCTGTCATCGAAGTGCCCGTAGAAACTGGCTCCTAGCGTGTAGACGCTTGTCGGCCATGTCCGGGGCGCACTGCGGAGCAGGTGCTCGAACCGCATCAGCGCTACGTCGAGTCAGGCCACGTTGACTAGGCCACTACGGCTGCCTGGTATAGCTGGGTTCGGCCACCGCGATGCCTACACATGTGCATCTCGTGACGGCCTTCTTCTGCTGGTTGCCGGACTCGCTGGCGGAACATGGCTGGCGCGGCAAGAAAGCGCTGTTCGAATGAATGCTCGTGGGCACCAGCGCGTTCCTTTAAGATGCACGTGCGCAGGCAAGTTCGCATGGCAACTAATGCTACTGTATTACAGTGTTTTTGTTTTTTTAGAGTGATCGTGATGATGAAACTCATAAAATGTCCCACAACCACCACAAGTTTGTCAGTCATAGAGTTTCTTACTATTATTATAGTAAGAAATTCTATGGTCCCAGTTAACACTAACATAAATCCTTATAAAGTGAGGACAAGGAGGCTTGAGAAAGGCAATGAGGAGACGATACAAACCGGACGTTTTTTTTTGTTTTTTTGGTGCCAAACTACATGTGCTCAGGCGCTATATAGGATAATGTCCTGTGCGAAAGCGTCAGCGGCAGGTGAAACATTTCTTGAGGGAGTATCTTCTTCCGAACACCTCTTCTTCCATAGTTTCGAGCGTTCATGTATATATATATATATATATATATATATATATATATATTGTCACATTGTCAGAAAGGCATTCGCCCTGATCCTGACAAGGTTTCCGCAGTTCTGCACTTTCCTCGTACCGAGAAGGCCAAAGATCTGCGCAGTTTTTTAGGCCTCGCTTCCTATTTTCGCCGATTCATACGGGACTTCGCCACCATAGCTTCCCCTGTGCACAAGTTGCTCGGATCTCAAGTTCCCTTTGTGTGGTCTGCCGAATGCGAATCAGCTTTCGACTATCTGAAGCGCGCCCTCATTTCTGAGCCCGTACTCCGCCATTTTGACGAAACCGCACGTACTCTCCTGCATACCGACGCCAGTGGCCACGGCATTGGTGGCATTCTCCTGCAGCGAGACGAGTCGTCACGAGAACGGGTCGTTGTTTACGTAAGGCGCGTCCTGACAAATGCCGAGAGGAACTACACCATCACTGAACAAGGATGTCCAGCTGTCGTTTGGTCTGTGCAGAAATTTCGACCTTACCTTCACGGGCGTCATTTTACCATCGTGACGGACCATCACGCTTTATGCTGGCTTTCGACGTTGAAGAACCTGTCTGGGCGCCTTGGTCGGTGGATTCTCCGTCTACAAGAGTGTGACTTCACCATTGCCTACAAATCCGTTCGAAAACACAAGGATGCAGACGCACTTTCTCGTTTTCCGCTTCCTGCGACACGCTGCAATGGGCCTTCAACCGTCTTCTGGACAAGCTCCCGCAAGATTCCTCCTTGTACGCTACGTCGTTAGCTACAGTGGATCACGTACCGCCGCATGACAACACATCATTCCAGTCTCACCAGCTTGCCGACCCTTATTGTCAGCGCATCGTAGCCCGCCTTAAACGAACTTCACGCCCACCTAACGCCCGCCTTCGTCGTCAGCTGGCACATTTTAAGACGTCGTCTTCTACCGCCTTGTATGCCACCCTGACGGCCGACGCTGGGTGCCTGTCCTACCTCGCTCTCTAAGGCCTCAAGTCCTTCAGGCTTCTCACGACGATATGACTTCTGGTCACCTTGGTTTTCATAAAACCTATGACTGCGTCAAAGCTCGTTTCTATTGGCCAGGCTTGTCCGCCAGTGTAGCGATGTATGTCGCTTCTTGCGACCGTTGTCACTGTCGAAAGCTCCCTACAACACCACCAAGAGGACAGCTGCAACCGGTTCCGTGTCCGTCAGAACCATTCGAAGTCGTCGGCGTTGACCTCTACGGTCCCCTTCCTCTGACTTCGAGTGGTCACCGATGGATCGTGACAGCCGTGGACCATTTGACACGATATGCCGAGACTGCTTGTGTGCTTTCAGCGTCGGCTTCTGAAGACGCTGAATTCATCCTTCAATCTTTAATACTCCGTCACGGTGCTCCTCGCGTCATCCTGAGCGACCGTGGCAAAGCCTTCCTCTCACGAATAGTCGACGAAGTTCTCAGAGCCTCCGGCACCATCCACAAGACTACTTCCAGCTACCACCCGCGGACCAACGGCCAAACCGAGCGATTTCACCGCACACTCTCGGACATGATCACCATGTACATTCAGCCAGATCACAAGAACTGGGACACAATTTTGCCATTTCTAACTTTTGCCTATAACACGTTTGTACAACGCACAACCGGCTACTCGCCGTTCTACGTCGTCTATGGCCGCTCGCCCTCTTATTTTCTTGACGTTTCTTTTTTCGCGGAACCTATCAAAGAACCTTCATCGACCTGTGAAGAATATGTGTCCCGCCTCCTGCGTTGTCGCCAGATCGCCCGCATGAACACCGAAGCTCGTCAACGTGACCGTAAGGATCACTATGACGCACATCGCCGCATCGTGTTCTTCAGCCCTGGCGATGAAGTGCTGATCTGGACACCACTTCGCACCCCTGGCTTATGTGACAAATTTCAGTTTCGGTTCATCGGCCCCTACACCGTCTTGGCGCACACTTCCCGTCAACTACCGCGTCGCACCTGTTGTCGTTCCACGTGACCGCCGCTACCGCGCTACCGAAGTGGTCCACGTTCCCCTTATGAAGCCGTTCACTCAGCGCTCTCCATCCTGGCCGCTCTCGCGCGCGGTAAATTAGTGTGGGCAATCATTAGGAACTTCTACTCATCTGTACAGTCATAATCACCTCGGTCTCTTCATCTTTGTCTGTGGTGGGTTACCACCTGGGTCCGATCTGCGCCTTGGGGTCAGCCATTCTCCGTAGCTCAAGGCTTAATAAAACGGCATTATATATATATATATATATATATATAGATATATATATATATATATATATATATCTTACATTATATCATAAGGTACCTTTCCCCCTTCATCATCAGCCATTCCTGAATGTTCGCAGTGATAGCAAAGCATATGTGTGTGTATATAAATGTCGACCAAGCTAAGAATGGTCACGTCGCTAAAAAAGCCAGTTTCGCCACAAGGTCGCATCAACCAATGGGATAGCACTGCATGGGTTGCCTAGAGGAAGGCTAGCAGTTTAGGGGCAATGTGCTGCCGCTTTGTGCCACGGAACCACGCAAGCCTGTCCGGCGTTGACCTGCATGTTGTTCCTTCTGGTGGTGTTTGGATATCTATGCAACCGCACATATATATATATATATATATATATATATATATATATATATATATATATATATATATATATATATATTGCATTGCTTAGCCTTGCACAGTGGTAGACGCTTTGATAAAGTGTTGCAGGGCATCTCATCGACTACTCTGCGATGATTAAAAGGCATCTTCACAGTCTATAGCTGGCGGAACTTTCCGTGGCAGCACAGCCAAGGCTGCGTGGGCGGATCTTCTACATATGTGTTAATATGCCAAATAGCCCGTTCTCTAGCAATTTTGATTTTTGTTTTGCAAGAACATCCAGCATGCGTTTATGAGGTGAAAGTTTCTGTATGAACCTCGCCCCGAACTTATCACATCAGTAGGACAGCGGTGGAGATTTCTTATCTCAAACTATAATCTCGAGGATAGAACTGCACGCGCACTCTTGGGGAGCATAAATAATGGTAATGATGGTTTGTGATACGAGGCCCGTATTAGAGCGAGCAAGAACACCTTCGCCGTTAGAAAGTGTGTTAAGGGTCTGAAGTCCTTACCATCAATTTTGAACACGACAGTGTTTAAGATCCACCAAGAGATCTGTGGCTTCCATAACAGAATGTAGAATAGTAGATGTTTGAAAAACAAAAACGCTAGTGAGGTTGGAAAAACACTAGGCGCTAGGATTCGAACCCATAACTAGCCAGGGTGGGGCGGTAGGATTGGAAGCACTACAGACCGTACGCCACCGAAAGACGCAATAGGAAGGGAAAGACTGGCCATAAATGTTACTATACCGCTTTACGATTTGCGTCTAATTGATGTCTGGTTAAACCAAAGGTATTTTACCAAGCGAAATTGCTCAGAAATAAACATCGCCTCCCTTTCACTGCCCTCTTCGTTCTCAATGGTGGTACCGCCCCCAGGAACGATGGAGCGAAGTCGTATATTGTATTAACATTCGCGCCGGCAGTTCGCCGCCATACCCCACTCCCCGACGTTCTCTTAAAATGATAAATAAACGTTTTACTCTACCTCTCTCTCCCGGGCTTCGGCGTCCTGCCGGCAAGGTGCTTCAGCCACGGCTTCTACATAACTTGTCTTGCGTGACGTATATGATAGCCAGTTGCGTTGTGACGCGCTTTACTCCAGGAACCCACAGACGGCCGTCGACAAGCAAATCATGCGCCGGTTTCATTTCGCTTGCAGGTTTCACCGTTTGCGGACGCTCCTGATTTATTTATTTATTTTATTTAAAAGTGCCTCACAGACGCCGTCGGGGGGGGGGGGGGGCGCTGAGTAAGGGGTGGTTGTGGGGGCATTACACAAAGTACATGCATATAAAAATTGGACACTTGAAAACAATACGAAGGAATCAATAGCAAAACAATAACAGGACACCAATGAGAGAACAATGCTTCTTAGATGCACGAAAGATACAAACACGGAAGTTTTAAACAAAACGGTGCCTGAGTCGGCACAAGAAAAGGAAAGACAACATAGGCACTTTCTTCGGGACAAGTTTGAGCAAGTTTGCACATGACAGGTTTGCGCGTAGATCTGGCGCGTCAGTGTGGTACCTGCGGGGAAGATTCCGTTTAGCTGTCGTTTGTGTGCAACAATCGCGTATCCCTGTACAGCATCGAGGTGACACTGATGTGTACATGCAGGGGTTCAGATGTCCACACCCCATCCGCAGCCCCTCAATTAGCCATGTTCCCGCTTATGTGGGGAATACAGTTTTCACTTTCGTGTCATACCGATCCCTTGGACACAGCGATCAACCACATTTCTTTTTTTTTTTCGTAAGCGAACAGTCTGTATCATCACAATGACGTCATATATAGTGCATCAGTTGAACAGTTGGCGTACCATAAGAAATGAGATGTGTCCCTTCACATACAAGCGGGAATTTCTAAACGATCGCGCAGGCTTGCAGTCAAAGGTTGCATGTTTTAACAATTGCAATGATTCATATCACTGCAAAGCTACGCACTTCAGCTATAAAACATATTAACTTATAACTGGATAACAATGGTGGTTTTGCAAAACTTTAATCATGTTATACACACTGAGGTTGATAAGTGTGAATCTCGGATGCGAATGAGATTTATGATGGCGTTAATGCAAATGAAAATTATTCAGTTGATTTTAGGAAGCTTATCGCTTTTATTTTCGTTTCTCTTGCATCATATCAGCTTCGCAGCAAGAGAGTCTTCGCTCTCTTTTGCTTTCCTTTAGCGACTGCTTTGCTACGACGTCGAAGATCAAGCAGACACCCGTTGCAAAGCACAGGATTGTTACTGAACCCACCGAAAGACCCATCCGACAGCACGCCTACCGCGTGTCTCGAATGGAGCAAGACGCCATTCGCGAACAAGTGAAACAAATGCTTGCTGACGACATCATTCAGCCATCCACGAGTCCCTGGGCGTCTCCAGTTGTGCTAGTTAAAAAGAAAGACGGCACATTGCGGTTTTGCGTTGATTATCGCAAGCTCAACAGCGTCACAAAAAAAGACGTCTATCCTCTTCCTCGCATCGACGACTCGCTGGACCGACTTCGCCACTCCAGATACTTTTCATCCATGGATCTACGTAGTGGTTACTGGCAAATCGAGGTCGATGACCGTGACCGGGAAAAGACCGCCTTTATCACTCCTGACGGACTTTTTGAATTCAAAGTCCTTCCTTTTGGCCTGTGCTCAGCTCCCGCCACTTTTCAAAGAATGATGGACACAGTTTTGTCCGGTCTGAAGTGGCAATCCTGCCTTGTTTATTTGGACGACGTCGTCGTTTTCTCGGAGACTTTCGAGCAGCATCTTCAGCGTCTTCGTGCGGTACTCGATGCCATCCGAAGTGCTGGCCTGTCACTGAAGCCAGAAAAGTGTCACTTTGGTTACGAGGAGCTCAAATTCCTTGGTCATGTCGTAAGCCGTGAAGGAATTTCCCCGGATCCTGAAAAAACGCGAGCTGTTGCGTCCTTTCCAACGCCTACGAACAAACGCGAGGTTCGGCGCTTTTTGGGACTCTGCGCGTACTACCGTCGCTTCGTGCCGAATTTTTCAAAGATCGCTGAGCCCTTGCATTACCTGACAAGAGACAATGTACCTTTCGTTTGGGAAACCGAGCAACACCGCGCCTTTTGTGAGCTTCAGCAGCGACTTCAGAGGCCTCCAATTCTAGGTCACTTCGACGAAGACGCCGACACTGAAGTACACACAGACGCGAGCAATATCGGTCTCGGAGCCATCCTCGTGCAGTGGCAAGAAGGCGCCGAAAAGGTTATCGCCTACGCTAGTCGTACCTTGTCCTCGGCCGAAGCAAACTACTCCACCACAGAAAAAGAATGTCTAGCTGTTGTGTGGGCCATAGCCAAGTTTCGACCATATTTGTACGGGCGACCTTTCAAAGTAGTCAGTGACCACCACTCCTTGTGCTGGCTTGCGGGCCTCAAAGACCCCTCAGGCCGCCTCGCCAGATGGAGCCTTCGTCTTCAGGAGTTCGATGTTACAGTTGTCTACAAGTCCGGGCGCAAGCACACCGATGCTGACTGCCTGTCCCGCGCTCCGGTTGCAACGACTCCGCCTGAAGTAACTGACGAGGACGGTTTCCTCTGCGCCGTGACAGCATCTGACTTGGCTCAGCAACAGCGTAATGACCCAGAGCTTCGTCCCCTCATCGACTATCTTGAGGGCCACATTACTCAGCCGCCACGAGCATTCAGACGTGTAATTTCTTCATTCTTTCTACACAACAACGTCTTGTACAAGCAGAGCTTTGATCCCAGGGCTGAAAGTAACCTTCTAGTGGTGCCATCAACGATGCGAGACGACATCCTGCATGCTTGTCACGACGAACCTTCTTCTGGACATATGGGGTTCACGCGCACTCTCGCACGTATCCGCCTCAAGTACTACTGGCCGAAACTATCTCGTACCGTCAAGCACTACGTTAAGACATGCAGAGACTGCCAGCGGCGCAAGACACCGACTGTAAACCAGATGGTATGTTGCACCCTGTCGAACCAGCCCGTGAGCCCTTTCAACAAGTTGGAATGGACTTACTTGGGCCATTTCTGATGTCTTCCGCTGGCAATCGATGGATAATAGTTGCGACAGATTACCTAACACGATACTGTGAAACCAGAGCGCTTCAGCGCGGTACTGCTCAAGACGTCGCCAACTTCTTCATTCATGAAATCGTTCTGCGACATGGTGCACCATCCGTGGTTATTACAGACAGAGGCACAGCTTTCACAGCTCAACTACTTGAAGAAGTGATGCACCTCAGCGGCACTGTTCACCGTCGCACGACTGCTTATCATCCGAAGTGCTGGCCTGTCACTGAAGCCAGAAAAGTGTCACTTTGGTTACGAGGAGCTCAAATTCCTTGGTCATGTCGTAAGCCGTGAAGGAATTTCCCCGGATCCTGAAAAAACGCGAGCTGTTGCGTCCTTTCCAACGCCTACGAACAAACGCGAGGTTCGGCGCTTTTTGGGACTCTGCGCGTACTACCGTCGCTTCGTGCCGAATTTTTCAAAGATCGCTGAGCCCTTGCATTACCTGACAAGAGACAATGTACCTTTCGTTTGGGAAACCGAGCAACACCGCGCCTTTTGTGAGCTTCAGCAGCGACTTCAGAGGCCTCCAATTCTAGGTCACTTCGACGAAGACGCCGACACTGAAGTACACACAGACGCGAGCAATATCGGTCTCGGAGCCATCCTCGTGCAGTGGCAAGAAGGCGCCGAAAAGGTTATCGCCTACGCTAGTCGTACCTTGTCCTCGGCCGAAGCAAACTACTCCACCACAGAAAAAGAATGTCTAGCTGTTGTGTGGGCCATAGCCAAGTTTCGACCATATTTGTACGGGCGACCTTTCAAAGTAGTCAGTGACCACCACTCCTTGTGCTGGCTTGCGGGCCTCAAAGACCCCTCAGGCCGCCTCGCCAGATGGAGCCTTCGTCTTCAGGAGTTCGATGTTACAGTTGTCTACAAGTCCGGGCGCAAGCACACCGATGCTGACTGCCTGTCCCGCGCTCCGGTTGCAACGACTCCGCCTGAAGTAACTGACGAGGACGGTTTCCTCTGCGCCGTGACAGCATCTGACTTGGCTCAGCAACAGCGTAATGACCCAGAGCTTCGTCCCCTCATCGACTATCTTGAGGGCCACATTACTCAGCCGCCACGAGCATTCAGACGTGTAATTTCTTCATTCTTTCTACACAACAACGTCTTGTACAAGCAGAGCTTTGATCCCAGGGCTGAAAGTAACCTTCTAGTGGTGCCATCAACGATGCGAGACGACATCCTGCATGCTTGTCACGACGAACCTTCTTCTGGACATATGGGGTTCACGCGCACTCTCGCACGTATCCGCCTCAAGTACTACTGGCCGAAACTATCTCGTACCGTCAAGCACTACGTTAAGACATGCAGAGACTGCCAGCGGCGCAAGACACCACCCGTAAAACCAGCTGGTCTGTTGCACCCTGTCGAACCACCCCGGGCGCCCTTTCAACAAGTTGGAATGGACTTACTTGGGCCATTTCCGAAGTCTTCCGCTGGCAATCGATGGATAATAGTTGCGACAGATTACCTAACACGATACTGTGAAACCAGAGCGCTTCAGCGCGGTACTGCTCAAGACGTCGCCAACTTCTTCATTCATGAAATCGTTCTGCGACATGGTGCACCATCCGTGGTTATTACAGACAGGCACAGCTTTCACAGCTCAACTACTTGAAGAAGTGATGCACCTCAGCGGCACTGTTCACCGTCGCACGACTGCTTATCATCCGCAGACGAATGGACTAACCGAACGGCTCAACAAAACCCTCGCTGACGTGCTGTTCGATCGGTGCCATTTTGCAGGGTGACTGGCTGTTGCCTCTTCTGCATTTATCGTGGCAAATTGGTGGAGGTGCTGGGTATCAATCCTACCATCCTCGCTTCGATTTCCTGCCATCATTCCCACTAAGCCGAAGAAAACCAGCCACTTCGCCACAGCCGCCGCTTGCAAGGGCTACCTCCTGAATACGGTCCTGTGAGCCCGGTAAGGATGGCCACCGGTGGAGCAGGTCAGTCGCAACAGTGCGACACTGTTCAGCCTACTTATACTCCGAGTGTCGTCTACGCAGCACGCGTTCCGAAGTCGTTTCACGGCGACGTGTTCGAGGATGTAGATGACTGGCTTGAGCACTTTGACAGAGTCGCAGCAGTCAATGAATGGGACGACTCTAGGAAACTGCGTTACGTGTACTTCGCCCTCGAAGACTACGCCCGTACGTGGTTCGAGAATCGTGAGCGCTCGATCACTAGCTGGCCAGAATTCCAACGGCAGCTCCGTGAGACATACAGCAGCCCCGAGAGGAAAGAAAAGGCAGAGCAGGCACTGCAGACTCGGTTTCAGAAGCCAAACGAGAGCGTGGCTATGTTTGTCGAGGACATGTCGCGCTTGTTCAGACGTGCTGACCCTGACATGGCTGAGACGAAGAAAGTTCGTCTGCTAATGCGAGGGGTGAAAGAACAACTCTTCGCTGGACTCATGCGCAACCCTCCAACTACAGTCGCTGAATTTATAACTGAAGCAACGACGATGGAGCGAGCGCTTCAACAACGGTCCCTGCAGTACGACCGCCAAAGCACCGTCGCCGCCGTGTCGTGTGTCACCTGTGGACATGATGCAGCAGCACTGCGTGAGCTCGTGCGGAGCGTTGTGCGCGAAGAGCTCGAGAAAGTGCGCACAACCACTTCGCAGCCGGCTGTTACTGCACTTGGCGACATCATTCGGGAGGAATTCAGGGCTGCTACCCAACCATTGGCACCAGTGCGAGCCGATGTTCCAGTCGTGACGTATGCAGAGGCGTTGCGGAGTCCTCAACTGCCTACCGGACGCCGTCCGCCTTTCACTGCTCCAGCTATGCCACGTCAGTATCCCGCTTCGAATGGAAACACGTATGAGTACGTGGGTCCGCGACAGGTTACGCGGAAATCAAACGTGTGGCGCACCTCGGATAACAGGCCACTTTGCTACCACTGTGGTGAAGCGGACCATCTGTATTACCAGTGTCCTTATAGGAGACTGGGCCTTCAGGGATTTCCGCCCAACGCGCGCCGGCCAATCAATGGTGAGCGACCACGCGAGATTGAACAGTACCTGGCTACGCAACAACCGTTTTCGCCCGCATACAGACGCCAGTCACGTTCGCCATCTCCTCGCCGCATCACCTCTCCTAGCCGTCCCAGCACGTTCGCTGATATTCGCAACAGGACCCCGAGTCCACGCCCACGTCAGGAAAACTGTTCATCGTTCTGACAAACATCCTCCGACGCGACCAGTTAACGACGACGATTTATCTGTACCGGCATCTTCCGATAACGACGCAGGACGTTCCGCCGATATTACCGTAACCATCGACAATTACCAAGTCGCCGCCCTCATTGATACCGGCGCCGACTACTCCGTTATGAGTGGTGAATTGGTCACCACTCTCCGAAAGGTGACGACGCCATGGAATGGCCCTCAGCTCCGTACTGCAGGTGGTCATCTCGTGACACCGGTTGGAAGATGCACTGCTCGAGTACATATCTGCGGCTCTGCTTTCGTCGGATCTTTCGTAGTGCTACGCGAATGCTCCAGGCAGCTTATTTTAGGAATGGACTTTCTTACAGAATATGGGGCCATTATAAATCTTCCAGAGCTACTGGTAACATTTTCACGCAACGCAAGTTCGCAGGGCTGCAAATCGCACAAAGTAGCATTGCGGGTATGTGAAGATTCTGTGACCATGTCGCGCTTGTTCAGACGTGCTGACCCTGACATGGCTGAGACGAAGAAAGTTCGTCTGCTAATGCGAGGGGTGAAAGAACAACTCTTCGCTGGACTCATGCGCAACCCTCCAACTACAGTCGCTGAATTTATAACTGAAGCAACGACGATGGAGCGAGCGCTTCAACAACGGTCCCTGCAGTACGACCGCCAAAGCACCGTCGCCGCCGTGTCGTGTGTCACCTGTGGACATGATGCAGCAGAACTTCAGTGCATTTGTGTGCGTTGTGCAGTTACGGCCGTCCGCAGTTTTATTTTGCGCACCGCGGATTGTGGCGTGGAGGTAGACGAAGACAACGAAGAGGACGTGCTGTTCGATCGGTGCCATTTTGCAGGGTGACTGGCTGTTGCCTCTTCTGCATTTATCGTGGCAAATTGGTGGAGGTGCTGGGTATCAATCCTACCATCCTCGCTTCGATTTCCTGCCATCATTCCCACTAAGCCGGAAGAAAACCAGCCACTTCGCCACAGCCGCCGCTTGCAAGGGCTACCTCCTGAATACGGTCCTGTGAGCCCGGTAAGGATGGCCACCGGTGGAGCAGGTCAGTCGCAACAGTGCGACACTGTTCAGCCTACTTATACTCCGAGTGTCGTCTACGCAGCACGCGTTCCGAAGTCGTTTCACGGCGACGTGTTCGAGGATGTAGATGACTGGCTTGAGCACTTTGACAGAGTCGCAGCAGTCAATGAATGGGACGACTCTAGGAAACTGCGTTACGTGTACTTCGCCCTCGAAGACTACGCCCGTACGTGGTTCGAGAATCGTGAGCGCTCGATCACTAGCTGGCCAGAATTCCAACGGCAGCTCCGTGAGACATACAGCAGCCCCGAGAGGAAAGAAAAGGCAGAGCAGGCACTGCAGACTCGGTTTCAGAAGCCAAACGAGAGCGTGGCTATGTTTGTCGAGGACATGTCGCGCTTGTTCAGACGTGCTGACCCTGACATGGCTGAGACGAAGAAAGTTCGTCTGCTAATGCGAGGGGTGAAAGAACAACTCTTCGCTGGACTCATGCGCAACCCTCCAACTACAGTCGCTGAATTTATAACTGAAGCAACGACGATGGAGCGAGCGCTTCAACAACGGTCCCTGCAGTACGACCGCCAAAGCACCGTCGCCGCCGTGTCGTGTGTCACCTGTGGACATGATGCAGCAGCACTGCGTGAGCTCGTGCGGAGCGTTGTGCGCGAAGAGCTCGAGAAAGTGCGCACAACCACTTCGCAGCCGGCTGTTACTGCACTTGGCGACATCATTCGGGAGGAATTCAGGGCTGCTACCCAACCATTGGCACCAGTGCGAGCCGATGTTCCAGTCGTGACGTATGCAGAGGCGTTGCGGAGTCCTCAACTGCCTACCGGACGCCGTCCGCCTTTCACTGCTCCAGCTATGCCACGTCAGTATCCCGCTTCGAATGGAAACACGTATGAGTACGTGGGTCCGCGACAGGTTACGCGGAAATCAAACGTGTGGCGCACCTCGGATAACAGGCCACTTTGCTACCACTGTGGTGAAGCGGACCATCTGTATTACCAGTGTCCTTATAGGAGACTGGGCCTTCAGGGATTTCCGCCCAACGCGCGCCGGCCAATCAATGGTGAGCGACCACGCGAGATTGAACAGTACCTGGCTACGCAACAACCGTTTTCGCCCGCATACAGACGCCAGTCACGTTCGCCATCTCCTCGCCGCATCACCTCTCCTAGCCGTCCCAGCACGTTCGCTGATATTCGCAACAGGACCCCGAGTCCACGCCCACGTCAGGAAAACTGAGGACAGCGACCTCCGGGGGTGGGGCCGCTGTTCATCGTTCTGACAAACATCCTCCGACGCGACCAGTTAACGACGACGATTTATCTGTACCGGCATCTTCCGATAACGACGCAGGACGTTCCGCCGATATTACCGTAACCATCGACAATTACCAAGTCGCCGCCCTCATTGATACCGGCGCCGACTACTCCGTTATGAGTGGTGAATTGGTCACCACTCTCCGAAAGGTGACGACGCCATGGAATGGCCCTCAGCTCCGTACTGCAGGTGGTCATCTCGTGACACCGGTTGGAAGATGCACTGCTCGAGTACATATCTGCGGCTCTGCTTTCGTCGGATCTTTCGTAGTGCTACGCGAATGCTCCAGGCAGCTTATTTTAGGAATGGACTTTCTTACAGAATATGGGGCCATTATAAATCTTCCAGAGCTACTGGTAACATTTTCACGCAACGCAAGTTCGCAGGGCTGCAAATCGCACAAAGTAGCATTGCGGGTATGTGAAGATTCTGTGACCATACCGCCCCGTTCCAGCGTCCTGGTTACCGTAGTGAGCGACAGCGACCAAGCCGCGCTTGGAATTGTTGAAAGCAATGCATCCATCATCTTTTCCCGTCAATTGTATGCGTCGCCCGTGGCCTCCTCGAATTGACCAAGCAGCCTTAAATTCTACTCTCGAACTTTAGCCGCGAATACCAGCTCAGTGCATTTGTGTGCGTTGTGCAGTTACGGCCGTCCGCAGTTTTATTTTGCGCACCGCGGATTGTGGCGTGGAGGTAGACGAAGACAACGAAGAGGACGTGCTGTTCGATCGGTGCCATTTTGCAAGGTGACCGGCTGTTGCCTCTTCTGCATTTATCGTGGCAAATTGGTGGAGGTGCTGGGTATCAATCCTACCATCCTCGCTTCAATTTCCTGCCATCATTCCCACTAAGCCGGAAGAAAACCAGCCACTTCGCCACAGCCGCCGCTTGCAAGGGCTACCTCCTGAATACTGTCCTGTGAGCCCGGTAAGGATGGCCACCGGTGGAGCAGGTCAGTCGCAACAGTGCGACACTGTTCAGCCTACTTATACTCCGAGTGTCGTCTACGCAGCACGCGTTCCGAAGTCGTTTCACGGCGACGTGTTCGAGGATGTAGATGACTGGCTTGAGCACTTTGACAGAGTCGCAGCAGTCAATGAATGGGACGACTCTAGGAAACTGCGTTACGTGTACTTCGCCCTCGAAGACTACGCCCGTACGTGGTTCGAGAATCGTGAGCGCTCGATCACTAGCTGGCCAGAATTCCAACGGCAGCTCCGTGAGACATACAGCAGCCCCGAGAGGAAAGAAAAGGCAGAGCAGGCACTGCAGACTCGGTTTCAGAAGCCAAACGAGAGCGTGGCTATGTTTGTCGAGGACATGTCGCGCTTGTTCAGACGTGCTGACCCTGACATGGCTGAGACGAAGAAAGTTCGTCTGCTAATGCGAGGGGTGAAAGAACAACTCTTCGCTGGACTCATGCGCAACCCTCCAACTACAGTCGCTGAATTTATAACTGAAGCAACGACGATGGAGCGAGCGCTTCAACAACGGTCCCTGCAGTACGACCGCCAAAGCACCGTCGCCGCCGTGTCGTGTGTCACCTGTGGACATGATGCAGCAGCACTGCGTGAGCTCGTGCGGAGCGTTGTGCGCGAAGAGCTCGAGAAAGTGCGCACAACCACTTCGCAGCCGGCTGTTACTGCACTTGGCGACATCATTCGGGAGGAATTCAGGGCTGCTACCCAACCATTGGCACCAGTGCGAGCCGATGTTCCAGTCGTGACGTATGCAGAGGCGTTGCGGAGTCCTCAACTGCCTACCGGACGCCGTCCGCCTTTCACTGCTCCAGCTATGCCACGTCAGTATCCCGCTTCGAATGGAAACACGTATGAGTACTTGGGTCCGCGACAGGTTACGCGGAAATCAAACGTGTGGCGCACCTCGGATAACAGGCCACTTTGCTACCACTGTGGTGAAGCGGACCATCTGTATTACCAGTGTCCTTATAGGAGACTGGGCCTTCAGGGATTTCCGCCCAACGCGCGCCGGCCAATCAATGGTGAGCGACCACGCGAGATTGAACAGTACCTGGCTACGCAACAACCGTTTTCGCCCGCATACAGACGCCAGTCACGTTCGCCATCTCCTCGCCGCATCACCTCTCCTAGCCGTCCCAGCACGTTCGCTGATATTCACAACAGGACCCCGAGTCCACGCCCACGTCAGGAAAACTGAGGACAGCGACCTCCGGGGGTGGGTCCGCTGTTCATCGTTCTGACAAACATCCTCCGACGCGACCAGTTAACGACGACGATTTATCTGTACCGGCATCTTCCGATAACGACGCAGGACGTTCCGCCGATATTACCGTAACCATCGACAATTACCAAGTCGCCGCCCTCATTGATACCGGCGCCGACTACTCCGTTATGAGTGGTGAATTGGTCACCACTCTCCGAAAGGTGACGACGCCATGGAATGGCCCTCAGCTCCGTACTGCAGGTGGTCATCTCGTGACACCGGTTGGAAGATGCACTGCTCGAGTACATATCTGCGGCTCTGCTTTCGTCGGATCTTTCGTAGTGCTACGCGAATGCTCCAGGCAGCTTATTTTGGGAATGGACTTTCTTACAGAATATGGGGCCATTATAAATCTTCCAGAGCTACTGGTAACATTTTCACGCAACGCAAGTTCGCAGGGCTGCAAATCGCACAAAGTAGCATTGCGAGTATGTGAAGATTCTGTGACCATACCGCCCCGTTCCAGCGTCCTGGTTACCGTAGTGAGCGACAGCGACCAAGCCGCGCTTGGAATTGTTGAAAGCAATGCATCCATCATCTTTTCTCGTCAAGTATGCGTCGCCCGTGGCCTCCTCGAATTGACCAAGCAGCCTTCTGAAATTCTACTCACGAACTTTAGTCGCGAATACCAGCACTTCGCGAAAAACGCTGTTGTCGCTCACTTCGAAGAAATCGGCGACGCGAGAACCAGCATATCAGTCGCAGAACTTTCAGCCGTCCCAAATGAAGACAAGCAGTCGACTGTTCAACTGGATGTCAACTCTGCACTATCAGCTTCGCAGCAAGAGTCTTCGCTCTCTTTTGCTTTCCTTTAGCGACTGCTTTGCTACGACGTCGAAGATCAAGCAGACACCCGTTGCAAAGCACAGGATTGTTACTGAACCCACCGAAAGACCCATCCGACAGCACGCCTACCGCGTGTCTCGAATGGAGCAAGACGCCATTCGCGAACAAGTGAAACAAATGCTTGCTGACGACATCATTCAGCCATCCACGAGTCCCTGGGCGTCTCCAGTTGTGCTAGTTAAAAAGAAAGACGGCACATTGCGGTTTTGCGTTGATTATCGCAAGCTCAACAGCGTCACAAAAAAAGACGTCTATCCTCTTCCTCGCATCGACGACTCGCTGGACCGACTTCGCCACTCAAGATACTTTTCATCCATGGATCTACGTAGTGGTTACTGGCAAATCGAGGTCGATGACCGTGACCGGGAAAAGACCGCCTTTATCACTCCTGACGGTCTTTTTGAATTCAAAGTCCTTCCTTTTGGCCTGTGCTCAGCTCCCGCCACTTTTCAAAGAATGATGGACACAGTTTTGTCCGGTCTGAAGTGGCAATCCTGCCTTGTTTATTTGGACGACGTCGTCGTTTTCTCGGAGACTTTCGAGCAGCATCTTCAGCGTCTTCGTGCGGTACTCGATGCCATCCGAAGTGCTGGCCTGTCACTGAAGCCAGAAAAGTGTCACTTTGGTTACGAGGAGCTCAAATTCCTTGGTCATGTCGTAAGCCGTGAAGGAATTTCCCCGGATCCTGAAAAAACGCGAGCTGTTGCGTCCTTTCCAACGCCTACGAACAAACGCGAGGTTCGGCGCTTTTTGGGACTCTGCGCGTACTACCGTCGCTTCGTGCCGAATTTTTCAAAGATCGCTGAGCCCTTGCATTACCTGACAAGAGACAATGTACCTTTCGTTTGGGAAACCGAGCAACACCGCGCCTTTTGTGAGCTTCAGCAGCGACTTCAGAGGCCTCCAATTCTAGGTCACTTCGACGAAGACGCCGACACTGAAGTACACACAGACGCGAGCAATATCGGTCTCGGAGCCATCCTCGTGCAGTGGCAAGAAGGCGCCGAAAAGGTTATCGCCTACGCTAGTCGTACCTTGTCCTCGGCCGAAGCAAACTACTCCACCACAGAAAAAGAATGTCTAGCTGTTGTGTGGGCCATAGCCAAGTTTCGACCATATTTGTACGGGCGACCTTTCAAAGTAGTCAGTGACCACCACTCCTTGTGCTGGCTTGCGGGCCTCAAAGACCCCTCAGGCCGCCTCGCCAGATGGAGCCTTCGTCTTCAGGAGTTCGATGTTACAGTTGTCTACAAGTCCGGGCGCAAGCACACCGATGCTGACTGCCTGTCCCGCGCTCCGGTTGCAACGACTCCGCCTGAAGTAACTGACGAGGACGGTTTCCTCTGCGCCGTGACAGCATCTGACTTGGCTCAGCAACAGCGTAATGACCCAGAGCTTCGTCCCCTCATCGACTATCTTGAGGGCCACATTACTCAGCCGCCACGAGCATTCAGACGTGTAATTTCTTCATTCTTTCTACACAACAACGTCTTGTACAAGCAGAGCTTTGATCCCAGGGCTGAAAGTAACCTTCTAGTGGTGCCATCAACGATGCGAGACGACATCCTGCATGCTTGTCACGACGAACCTTCTTCTGGACATATGGGGTTCACGCGCACTCTCGCACGTATCCGCCTCAAGTACTACTGGCCGAAACTATCTCGTACCGTCAAGCACTACGTTAAGACATGCAGAGACTGCCAACGGCGCAAGACACCACCCGTAAAACCAGCTGGTCTGTTGCACCCTGTCGAGCCACCCCGGGCGCCCTTTCAACAAGTTGGAATGGACTTACTTGGGCCATTTCCGAAGTCTTCCGCTGGCAATCGATGGATAATAGTTGCGACAGATTACCTAACACGATACTGCGAAACCAGAGCGCTTCAGCGCGGTACTGCTCAAGACGTCGCCAACTTCTTCATTCATGAAATCGTTCTGCGACATGGTGCACCATCCGTGGTTATTACAGACAGAGGCACAGCTTTCACAGCTCAACTACTTGAAGAAGTGATGCACCTCAGCGGCACTGTTCACCGTCGCACGACTGCTTATCATCCGCAGACGAATGGACTAACCGAACGGCTCAACAAAACCCTCGCTGACATGCTTTCGATGTACGTCGACGTGGATCACAAGAATTGGGATAGCGTTCTTCCGTTCGTAACTTTCGCCTATAACACCGCCGTACAAGAAACCACAGGATTTACTCCTTTCCGCTTGCTCCATGGCCGCGAGGTTACCACAATGTTAGACGTCATGCTTCTGCCTGACCCCTTCACAACCACCACAGTGAATGCTGCCCAATACGCCCAGCGAGCCGAGGACGCTCGTCAGTTAGCTCGCCTGCGCATTCGCTCTAAGCAGCACTACGATGCTCACAGGTACAACCTACGTCACAGAGAAGTTTCCTACTGCATTGGAGACAAAGTATGGATCTGGAGCCCTGTGCGCCAACGAGGAAGGTCGGAAAAACTTCTACGCCGTTACTTCGGACCTTACCGGGTTATTGAACGTGTCAACGACGTCAACTATATAGTTGTTCCTGAGAGCACCACGGGACGCTCCCGCCGTACACCACAACCGGACATCGTTCATGTGGCTAGGATGAAGCCATATTACTCACGATGATCACCACTCCTTCCCTCATTCCTGTGTAAGCATCGGGCCGATGCTTTTGAAGGGGGGGAGTAATGACGCAGAACTTCAGTGCATTTGTGTGCGTTGTGCAGTTACGGCCGTCCGCAGTTTTATTTTGCGCACCGCGGATTGTGGCGTGGAGGTAGACGAAGACAACGAAGAGGACGTGCTGTTCGATCGGTGCCATTTTGCAGGGTGACTGGCTGTTGCCTCTTTTGCATTTATCGTGGCAATATATATGGGTGGCCGGTGAACGGTTCTCCAGCGCGAGAAGTCTGTATTTTTCAATGAAGGAACTCGCTAGAAGACGCTGCCTGCGTCAACGTTTTCTCGCGCGGGTGAGGGCGCGTTCTCTTTCTTAGCGAGCTGGTGGAGCGTTCATGATGATGATGATGATGATGATCATGATGATTGTGGTTCGGTTAGGAAAGGACGCTAATTTCTGCAGCCCATGTAGGGAACACGGTTGAGCGCCCGTGGGGAGGGGGAAAGGGAGTGGAAGAGATAGAGAGGAGAGAGAGGCCGTAATGGAGGGCTCCGGAAATTTAGACCACCTGGGGTTCTTTAACGTGCACTGACAACGCACAGTACACGGGCCTCTGGCATTTTCGCCTCCATCGAAAATGCGACCGCCGCGGCCGGGATCGAACCCGCGTTTTTGGGTGGCGAAGAAAGAGCGTTTCCATAGTCAACGCGTGCCTTTCGCTCTCTCTCTCTCTCACAAGGCAGCAGATGGAAGAGTGAGAGAGCTCGCGCGCCGGGAGGCACGCGCAGAGGGCGAGCGCGAGCGTGGCTACGAACTAGACGAGGTGGCTACGACGGACAACTACGGCAGACAAGCCTACGCCTTAAGGAGCTTCGCCCCTAAAAGCTGTGTTAGAAGAAAGCAAGCGTAAGCAACAAATCAAACGCTAACCAGCGCTTGCTTTTTGCTGACCCTTACACTCCTTAAGTCCTTTTTTCCATGTCGCACAAAATATGTTCTGATGATTTCAACGAACTCGCCCAGGAACAAGTTTTACATAATTGCTGGACCACGGTAGCGATGGCTGGCAACAGCAGTGCCACATGCCTCAACATAAACCTAGTGATACCGCACTTTCCTCACAAAAAACGTAGGAATATTACGCGTCATTTCTGCTAGTCTGCTGAACCTTGAGGTGATACGCAGGAAGATATCCCCGGCCACGTTCAGGACAGGTCCTTTGGGCATCGCCCGTAGTACCGAAACACGGTCACCTTGAGCGATGTGACGCCCGCCCTTTCGTGCACCTTCAGGCCCAGTAGCTGGAACGCAGACAGCGGACGGTCGATGATTGTTGCTGTGACAGTGGGCATCGCCTGCTTCGGCTGCTTTCACCATCAACGTTTTCTTGTTTCTTCGTCTGTGAAATTAAAGGCACATTCAAACCATTGCCCGTGAGTGCGTGGTCATGTCAGCCGATGCGCGTCTCACAAACTTCGTACACGAAGCTAATAACGTGGGAAAATAATCAAAGACACCGAACGCTTGCTACAATAAGACACTTTGGCAATGTGATGCATCTGCACTCGTAATACCTGTCATCGATGTGTGTGCGTAAAGCCTGGATCCTTGTGAGTAGTAACTGGATGCCTTTCTTGGCCGCGTCCAGGGGCCAACTGCGGGGCAAGAGGTTGTACCGGAACACCGCTACGTTGGACAGGGCCGCGTTGACCAGGACACTACAGCAGCCTAGTATAGCTGGCGCTAGGGACGCGCGATGTCTACACACGTAGTTCTGGTTAGATCCTGATTCTGCTGGTTGCCGGACTCGTTGGCGGAACATGGCTGGCGTGGCAAAAAAGCGCTGTTCGAATGAAGGCTCGTGGGCACCAGCGCGTTCCATAAAGAGGCACGTGCGTGGGCAAGTTCGCATGGCAACGCACTGAAATGCTACTTTTTTTGCTACAGTGATCGTGATGACGAAACTCATAACATAGCCCCTAACCAGCCACGAAGTTGTAGTCACTGTTAACACTCACATAAATGCTTAGAAAGTGAGGGCAAGCAGTGGCTTAAGAGAGACTATAGCGAGGCAGTATATACTGGACGTTTCTCCGTCTTCTTTTTTTTTTTTTTTGAATGAAACTACGTGGGATCCCGGAGCTCACGCGCTCTATAAGATAAAAAATTACAGCATATCCACGTAGTGAATGATGGTGAGTGGGCGAAGCTCGGGAGGTTAATCGTAGATCGTGCCGAGTTCTGGATTAATTTAGTTAACGCGCACGGTACGAATCCTCATGGTTCAACTATGCACAAGTGAAATCTCCCACCGGCATTTCATTGCAAGTCAAAATCCAACGCCTATATATATATACAAATATATGGGTTGGCGGTGAACGCTTCTCCAACGCGAGCAGTCGGTATTTCTCAATCAAGAAACTCGCTAGGAGACGCTGCCTGCGCCAACGTTGTCTCTCGCGGGTGAAGGCGCGGTCTCCTTGTTTGCGAGCTGGTACAGCGTTCCTCTAAGAAAGAGCGTTTCCATAGCCAACGCGCGCCTTTCGCTCTCTCTCTGTCTCTCTCTCTCTCACACAAGACAGCAGAGGCACGCGCCGGGAGGCAGCGCCGGGAGAGAGAGAGAGAGAGGCACGCGCCGGGAGGCACGCGGGTTACGCCTGACGACTGACGCCTGACGCGTGACAAGGTTAGACTAAGAGGAGCTTCGCACCCAATATTCTGTGGGAGAGTGTCAGCGACAGCTTAAGCGTATCTTGAGGGTGTTTTCACTTCCGAAGGCCTTTCCTTCCATAGTTTCGGGCTGCCATGTATATATATATATATATATATAATGAAAGGGAAGGGGGTCAAAGGCTCGATTTATTTGTTAGAAGCAAGTTAATGAAACAACATAAACAACATATATATATATATATATATATATATATATATATATATATATACGATCAGAAAGTCAGTGACACACATATTATCTAGGATTTATTCTGACGTTTCGGCTGGTGACCAGCCTTTATATATATATATATATATATATATATATATATATATATATATATATGCGCTTGAAGTACATGCGCTTATCAGACAGAGATAGATACAAAAACAAGAACTCAGGAAGTCATGCGATGTGCATGTCTATAGATAAAAAACACGTGGACACGTGTATGTACAGAATGCGAACATAACACTGAAAGCGCAAGTAAAACGAACAACTCAAAATGACAGTGCAGCCAGCACGCGTAACGGTACAACAGACAACGCCATCAAACAAGTGCAATATAAAAAAAAATATATGCGATGTGGATAACTAGAAAAGGAAAGGGAACAAACAAAAGTGTTATGGTATGGTTGTAGCGTGTTGCAAATGGTAAGATGCAGATACGTGCTCGGAAGGGGGATCATGTTAGCATACAGAATGCAAGTTAGTATATTCTATGGAAATAGCAGCGGATGATGCTACGTACAGATTGTGCGCATTGATTTGGAAGACCAAGTTCGAAAGGTATAAAAACGACCGATCAGCACTCAACCCGTAAAAACTGAAAACGTTGTTTGTTGAATGCGAACGAAAGCTTTTATCAGCTAACTGGTAAAGAAGAAAAACGTAGAAAGTTGCTATGGTTACAAAGACAGGCAACTTAAACTCCTTCAGGGCTCCTTCACGTATGACTACAAAGCCACCGTCATTATTATCAGCCTACATTAGTACACAGCACATTGCGAAACTTTGTCCAACCATCTTCTTCCGCCGCCAACCGCTTGCGCAAGACGCTACGATGCATTATATATATATATATATATATATATATATATATATATATCGAAGGTCGTGGGTTCGGTTCCCACCGAAGCAGGTTTATCTTTTCGTCCACTTTAATTGCTTTCTACTTATCCCAAAATTACAATATCATAATTACGAATTGTAATAACTTCCCCTATGCTTTCCTAGGCTTCAATGTTTGTTGTTTCATTAACTTGTTTCTAACAAATAAAGCGAGCCCTTGACCCCCTTCCCTTTCGTTATATATATATATATCATACCTTTAGATATGCAAATGACTGTTAATTATTCTTATACATCAGGGTCACCTACATTTCCTGTAGCTTTTAATGGTTTTAAATAGGATGACCTTATATCCCCTGATGTTTTAACTGTTTTCATTCAGCAAGGCAACTTTACGAGCCCAGAATCAACTTTAAAGGCGTGTAGTGAGCAAGGAAGAGGCCTTAGGTGTATGTCCTAATAAAAGCAAGAAGCTTGTCTAAAGTTTGTAGTTTGCGACTCATAAGGAACGATGTGCACCTCTGCTGTGTACCCTCTTCAGTGAAGAAGGACCTGTTGCCATTCGAGTCTGGGCATTTTACGATTATCAAGAGAAGCGCTGTTTCAGTTTGTCTCAGGTCTGCGCTGATGAAATCGAATTCGCACGATATGAATCACAATTTCAATGCTCAGGTGAGCCTACCTCTGGCTGTAGGCTTCCCCTCAGCGATTGTAAGTGCTGTTGCAAAGTCTGTGCTGCAGAAGTTGAAACGTGGAGCAGGTGCGGTTAGGCCTTCCACGCAGGCGTGAAGGATCAAGCCTCATGGGGTTTCGTGCAACCACAAGCTCTCGCACAGCCTTAACAAAGCCTTGGGCAGCCACGAAGTGCCGCTGGCTCTTTCGGCGCTCGGGAAACTCGGGAAATGTGCCCACGCATTTCCACGAAAACAACGGCGATACCACGTTTTCGAAGTGCTCCACGAGAGTTGTTTATTCAATTCCACTCTTCTCCGGTGAAATATGCACAAGGCAAACTGTAAGATGTTTCAACGATCTATTACGGCAGCGCGCGTTAAAGGTAGAGAGAAATGTGGCTTCTTGGTGCTGTGAGGCAAGGTTTCGCGATACGCAGATTCTGCGAAAAACGCAAGAATGCCATCTGTTGACATAGAAGTTCTGTTTTCATTTTCAAGAACAATAACAACAACAAGTCTGGGCACGGTGGTACCGTCGACATGCGGCTCACAAATTGCCCCTTCGCCTACATTTTGCAGTTCGTCTTCGGTCTGCTGATCGGCACAGGCGATGTGCGTCTCGCAACTACCGGGGCTGCTGCGACTGCGCCGGACCAGCATGCAAGGAACGACCACGCACCGACGCTGCCAACACCAATCTTCGACTATCAGCTGCATCAGCTCACCGGCACGTGCGCCTACTCCTCTGCTGTGGAGCGCCACCCAGCGTCTACACCACCTGAAGCTATATATGCGTTCCGCAAGGACCCTTCTGCCACTGGGCACGGTGGTACCGTCGACATGCGGCTCACAAATTGTCCCTTCGCCTACATTTTGCAGGTGAGAAAACGGTTTGGAAAATGCATCCGCTCAAGTGACCGTTTCTTGTTGGTATTGCCGTGCCCATGGCAGTGTAGTGCTGTGTATGAATTGTGCATGACATCCTTTAAGAAGCTATTGTTGATGGGCGGAGATATTGAAACCAACCCTGGCCCTGAACTCAAGGAAATCGCCAAACAACTTACCGAAACCGCTTCAGACATTAAAGACATCAAAGAAAAGCGTCTTAAGGATATTGAAAGCAAGCTTGACGCCATTACAAAACTGGAAGCTGACGTCATTGCATGCCACGAAGAAATGGCTTGTATGAATATGGTAATTAAGTGTCTTGAAGCAAGAATAGATGACCTAGAAAACTGCAGCAGGAGATCAAACCTAATAGTTTATGGTATACCAGAAGCGGAAGATGAAACAAGCGAAACTCTTGCAGAGGCCGTAAATGAGGGTATAATCGCAAAAATTCTTGAACTCGAACCTGTGTCCATTGAGCGCATACATCGCTTAGGAAGAGGAGGACCAAACAAGACGAGACCAGTCATACTTAAGTTACTTGACGGAAGTAATAAGAATGACATACTCAAAAATGGCTTCAAACTAAAGAACACGGACTACTCGATAGGGGAAGATTTCTCGAGAAAACTTAGAGAGACCAGGAAAAAACTCTGGGACAGTGCCAAGCAAAACCGCGAAAATAAAAACAAGGTCTCGTTAGCGTACAACAAGCTGTTCATTAACAACCGTGTTTACATCTGGGATGACGAAAAGAATGACAGAGTAGAAATAAGGAAACACGACAAAATGGTACAAAAAAACGATCAGAACGTGGAACAAGGAAAAAAGGGAGAAAACCGCCCAGAAACGCGCCAAAACCAGCGCAAGAAAAAATAACGTTGTTAAACGTAAACGCTCGAAGTGTCTTGAATAAAGTGCAGCCCTTTGAAAACTTATTGCTCGATCGTGAACCAGATATAGTGGCAGTGACCGAAACATGGTTATCACCACCTGTCTCGAATCATGAAGTTACTCCCCCAAACTACGTACTCGTTCGGAAAGACAGGCAATCACATGGTGGGGGCGTGGCGTTAGCAATAAAAACATCAATCCCACTGGTCATTCTTCCAGAGGTGACTGATGCTGAGGCAGTTTTTTGTAAGATTAACAATAAAGGTACGAGTATAGTTGTTGGCTGTATCTATCGAAGCCCCGTTAGTGGACACGAATGCATAATTGCGATACAAGAATATTTACAACGACATGCTCGAAATTGCCGTATTATCCTCATGGGTGACTTTAACCTTCCCGACCTAAACTGGTCTACCATGCAGTACACAACAAAAGCCTCAGAAGCCCTTCTCGATATGATGTTCAATTTTAACCTTCGCCAAATTGTTGATTGCCCTACAAGGGTGCAAAGTGAGTCTCGGAGTATACTCGACCTAATCTTGCTAAGTGGTAACTTTCTCTTAGAACAAGTGAAGGTGGAAGTAATCGAAGGAATATCCGATCACGATATTCCGATGTGCATTTTACCTCTCGCTTACAAAATATCAGTGCAAACAGCAGCCCAAACTATAACCGATTTTGATAAAGCTGACGACGCCCACATACAAACCTTTTTAGCTCATGAATTCCAAGAGTTTTCGGCAATGGCTTCAGATTCTTTAACTGATGTAAATGCTGTCTGGTTGCGTTTTAAAGACATAGTGTCACAGTGTGTAACAAATTTTATTCCCGTTAAATTAAAACAGAGATTGAAAAATAACCCGTGGATTACTCGTGACACACATAGGCTGGCGCTTGTAGCAAAAAATTTCAAAGAAAAGTCGAAAGAAGCGAAACACCGCTACTTCAACACTGTACTCCCCAGCTTTCCAAAAGATAACCCACACAGATTCTGGAACCACTTTCGCCGAAAAAATACACTCACAACTCAACTATCATCACCTGAAAAAGCTGATAAAGCCAATAGATATAACCAATACTTTCATTCGGTCTTCACAAAAGATAATGGCGTCATGCCGGACTTGGTTCCACGGGCTGTTTCCACTATCGAGCCACTCGTTATCACAGACGCTGGAGTTCTTAAGCTTCTTCTTGGCCTAGATACTAAAAAAGCGTGTGGCCCGGACAATATACCGAACCAATTTCTCAAAAGGTACGCACAGTGGTGCAGCAGATACCTCGGCTGTATTTTCCGTAAATCCCTTTCAACATCACAATTACCCGAAGATTGGAAAATAGCTAAAATTATTCCCATCTACAAATCGGGAGACAAATCCAATGAATCAAATTTCCGACCAATATCGTTAACAAGCACGGCATGCAAACTACTCGAGCATATCATTTTAAAACATTTGACACTTTTTTTTGAAAACTAAGGTATCTTGTCTCCTAACCAGCACGGTTTTCGCAGGGGTTTATCGACCATAACGCAGTTAACCGAAGTCATACAAGATCTCGCGCTTGCTATTGACAATCATAGCCAAACAGGCATAATTCTACTGGACCATTCTAAAGCCTTTGACTACGTTTGTCACAGCAAGCTAATAATTAAACTAGAAAACATTATTGGAGACGGAGAAATTCTTGCTTGGGTGCGTGGGTTTTTGTTTAATAGGTCTCAGTTTGTTATTTTCGAACATATCGCGTCAAGTAGAGTACCAGTTACATCAGGAGTGCCCCAGGGTTCCGTGCTCGGACCCTTGTTATTTCTCGTGTATATTAATGATATAACTAATAATATAAACTGTAAAATAAAGTTATTCGTGGATGACTGCATCATTTATAGGGAAATTAAAAACGACCAAGATCACTATTCGCTCAACGAATCACTTAATACTATTACCGAATGGTGCTCAGATTGGCAGATGAAAATCAACGTAAAGAAATCAGCTTTTATGATGATTACGAGGAAGAGAGATCCTTCAGACTTTTGCTACACTATAAATGGCACAGCTTTGACCAATGTACACAAACATAAGTATCTAGGCTTAACGATAACGTCAGACTTAAGGTGGGACGAGCATATTAGTCCCATTACTTCATCTGCCATGCAAAAATTATTTTTTCTTCGCAGATCACTTCAACTGGCACCCTTGTCAACAAAACTTCTAGCTTACAAAACATTTGTCAGGCCGATCCTCGAATACGGAAACACCGTATGGTTTCCTCATACTCGGACTAACATAAAGAAAATAGAAGCAGTACAAAGGAAAGCCATACGATTCATCTACAACAAATTTAAACGCGACGACTCGCCCACTAACCTTCTAGATATTTCTGGACTTCCCACGCTAGAAGCACGAGCCAAACAAGCACGTTTAAAAATTTCTTTATCAACTCCTGCATAATTATTATAAGATAGATATTTCAAATTATATTTCCTACTCGCAAACTCGAGCTACCAGGCACAAACATTCAAACACATTAGTAGAGTACAAATGCAACAGCGGTGTGTTTAAACATTCCTTTTTTCCGGTTGCCATTCGCGAATGGAATATGTTAGCGCCGCTCGTTACTAACACTGAGTCACTGGCTCAGTTTGAGTCAGAGATTGAAAAAATATCTTAGTATGTTAAATTGGCAGTAGCATCATTCATGTAACAGACATATGTACTTGTACATTTTGCATGTAGTCGTGTGTTCAGTTTCTAATGTTCCTCTGCCATTTATATTTACTCGTATTTTTTTTTATATGTTATGTATTGTAAGTTGCAGATGTATAATGAGCAAAGTTGATGTTACACTTTTTTGTATGTATTGCTGATTGGTTCATATGATGAGTATTCATAGTACCTGTACATAGTGCCCACCTGCTATGGTCTCAGTAGAGACTGGCAGTATTGTAAATAAATAAATAAATAAATAAATAAATAAATAAATAAATAATAAATAAATAAATAAATAAATAAATAACCATTGTGTAAGCGAACTCTCAATTGTCTTGTTCCCTGCGGAAGTCTGCTATGGATATAAGACAATGGCAAGCATGGCCTGTAAGATACGTTTCTGGCATGTATGTTGAGACTGCTACTACGCATGCTTGGTGCTGCATAAGTATGCACGCACATGTGAGCCTTGAGCAGTTGGAAGTGAGCGCAGTGCGGCGTTGCAGTTTTCCGTGCGTGCGTGCGTGCGTGTGTGGGTCTCACTACATGCTTATGAATCGGTATAGTAGGCAGCGTAATGTGAAAGACGCCGAGATAAAAATTTGAATTTTCTTGCGCGAAATACAAACTATGCACTGTATGAATACACTAAAATCTATATGCCTACATTCAGGTTTGAAGACCCATTTTCGGTCCTCTATTTTGAAGCTGGGGTAAAAGCTATAAAGAAAAAAAAAAAGGATTTCCGGCAACATATGGCCTTGAGCATATAGACGCGGCGA
>JABSTT010003476.1:0-30959 GCA_013339685.2 Hyalomma asiaticum | reverse complement strand
CTAATCACGTGATGACTTAGGAGAACTCTGCAGCAGGCCCAAATTGCCCCTCTATTTACCCGGCGGCATGCATCCAAGCCGCTGCTTCAACAGGACTGCCTGAGAGGTCTATTGTCAACAAAAGCACTTCCGTGCATTTCAATGGCGCGGTCATCTCCCCCGAACAGGCGACCCTTGGCGACAAGTCGACCGCGCCGAAAGGTCAAAGGATTACTTT
The DNA here is from genome assembly GCA_013339685.2 of Hyalomma asiaticum. Lineage (NCBI taxonomy): Eukaryota > Metazoa > Arthropoda > Arachnida > Ixodida > Ixodidae > Hyalomma > Hyalomma asiaticum. The sequence continues at coordinate 30,742 of JABSTT010003476.1, read as the reverse complement.
GACAGGGAGCCCCCGCTGTTCTTGCAAGCGACTCTTCCCCTTTTGTTCCTTTCTCGGATGCCCGTTTCCTCCGAAAATGCTCTACGATGCCGCAGTGAAGAGACCTGTTACCCGTCATGTCCCCTCTGCTGTGCAGCTATGTATATCACAGCAATTACTGACCTTGTGCGTCGCGGGAACAAACCCGCAGCTTTTACGGCGTACTGAGTGAATACGACGACGTTTCTACAGAAAAGCCATGCGCTAGGCCGCCGTTGCCTGCTCTTCCCCGTCGATCTACCACCGAACATAACAACAGCCTAAAAAAATTCTGAGCGCTATCAGTCGCTTTAACGGTCAAGGGATGGTAAGGAGCTGTCAAAGTTAAAGGGGAGAGGAGAGCTAAAGGTGTACATAATGGGATGGCAAAGGGATGATCAGGTGAACACATGGACAAATTCGCGTGAGTTCTGTATTATACTGGACACACACTGTGACATACAGGCCGCCCGGCAACACGTCCTGCTTCGTAAATGAAATTTTGTCCCGTATTTCCTAATACTGAATATAAAATGAAGGAGTAACGACTCACCGAAAATAATTCTAAATTCCTTCAGTGGTTAGCTTTAATGTCAATGTAATGCGAAGCACTTGATCTGCTAATGAACAGGAGCTGCCGGCCCAACGCTTTTGTACGCACGAAGTCATCAAAGCCGTTTTTGTACGCATATGTTCGTGTATTTCGCCACCAAAGAAAAAATCACAGTTTCGTCAGAAGGGCGGAGCAATGGATGCGATAGCAATGCATGATATAATATACGAAGAGTAGCATCTCTGGGGGCAGTCTAGTTGTGTAAAGTACCATGGGACGGTTGAGCGGCAGAGACAACGGCCCAGCAGAGCTGCGAGCTAAGTCATGTTTTGATGCCTTCTGGCCCGCGCTTCACACCGCGCGACCGCGCTAAGCAGCGTGCACTCTGCACCATCACTTGTCCCAGCACAGCGGCATCAAGAGAGCACGTTCCTTCCAGCACTCGTACTACACGCATTCGTGCGGGTGCTGTGTGGCGAGTGCATGCAGTCGTTGCGACTATATGTGAGGCACCTGGAACGGAACACGCAATCAAGGCGCTGCAACGCGGTAGGCTGCACGTCTGATGGCTGCCGTGCGCTGTGCGGCGCCCATTTTACCTGCGACCGTGACGGGAGGAAAGTTAAGGTTGAGGTAACGAGGCTATGCATTAATTTCTCCCTTCGCCATCAGGCCCTCTTCGCGTCAGGGCAGCGCGCACTTTCTTTTCGGCTCGCACGGCTGGGATGGCAGCGATTCGCAACCAGTGGCGCACCGACGGGGGGAGGTTTCGGGGGTTGTAAGCCCCTCCCCCCGCCCTTTGAGGCCGACCTTACCCCCCTCCCACTCCGTAACTGTTCCTATGCCCTAGAAGAATGTGGCGCTAATGTCTCTGCAAAACGCCGAAAAAAAATAATAAAAATCATCATCATCATTGATGTTACTATTATTTGGCATTTTATTTACTTTTTTTACACACGCAACACCGTGTAATCGCATGCCCGGCCCTTCGTGAAAAATTGAACCTCCCCCCCCCCCCCCCTGGCAGAGATCCTGGGTGCGCTACTGTTCGCAACCAGTGTTGTACGGAACGACGTTCCTGAAACGAGTTCCTTTTGGGAGGAACGAAGGAACGCCATCGTTCCTTTTAGTGTTGGTGGAACAGTAACGGTAACGCGTTACACTTACGAAGGAACGGCAAAGGGAACGGCGTTCCTTCTATACACGTTCCACTCCACGACGATCGCACGTACGCAGCACGTATGCAGGGTATGCAGGGTGGCTAGGCAGGGCTACAACGAGCCGTCCCTGGAGTTCCCGTTTTCCTGTCGCCAGTATCGCTCTCTCAGAGGAAATCACGCGCGAAAACGCTGTTCTATTGTGGTTTCGATGATGCGACGAGGGTGACGCTTCCGCTTCTTCAGTGCTGCTGCACGACGTCAGGGCATACCGCTACTCCTTGGAGGTGGCCGCTTACTATGGCCGCCTGACAGCCAGCCCTGTATGAGTGTACGGAAACGCACGAGGAACTGCATGCGCCAGCGTGCTTTACCATCGCCTCTCTCCGCATTGGTTCTGAGAGCGCGGTTGTGGCCATGGTTGTCCATACTTGTAAAGCACTCTGTGTCAATCGTTGAACTGAACAGGCCGCGCCTTAAAGGAGTACTGCCACGAAAACTTTCAGTTGGCGTTTTTTTGCATGAAATGAAAGGCCAAGCCTTCCAGATCCCAGAAAACGTACTGGTAAGCGTGAGCGCGCCGTGAAAATTTATTTACAGCATGCCTTTAAGAGCTGGTTTCGGTTCCTACTGTAGCCTGACGTCACGACACAGTATCTGCATAGTAATGAGCCCCTCGTGACGTGCTCCCGCAAAAAATCGTGACGTTTTCGCCAAGTGGTCTCTCGCGCACAGCGCCTGTAGCAGTGCAGGGTCAGTGATGTACAAACTTTTGTATAGCGACTCCGCGACGACAGCAAATACTTCGGCACAGCGCAAGATGCAACACACGGCACGCACGGAGGGTGTCGGCGTGGTTCCGGAGCACGCGATAAGCTAAGGTGGGCTCCGAGATCTCCGCGTCATTTCAGGGGCAAAACGCCGGCCCCACAGCGAGCTTGCATTCCGATTATACGCGAGCACACACGACGATAGAGGGTAATTAGACTTCTCTCGCTCGCTTCGCGGGCACCCTCAACTACGGCGACTGAACGGCGAGAGCAGACGACCGAGAGTGACGCGCAAACGGCCATTTTGCATGTTTTTGTACCTGACGTCATCACAACTTGCCGTACTGCTGCGTGAAGTCACCAAAATTTGTACTGTAGCCTGACGTCACACTAGTGTCGATGTCAGCAGGCACGCCATGTGAAAATTGACTGACGTCAAATTAAAATATCTTATCAGCATTTCCTGAGCTTAACATTTGCTCAGAGCTCTCTACGCATATAGGAGAGTTGTGTGGTGGAGTAAACTCAGCATGGAAAATTGGTGTCAGTACTCCTTTAATTTAGCGTCAACAGCCCTATGCCCTCGGCAAAAAGCAGAAACGAAAGGCTTCTCATACACGTGCTCACACGAACGTGGGCTGAACATGCTTACGGGTGCGCGTGCGTGTTTGTAATGCTGAGCGAAGCTAACATCGTTCTAACCCGGATCTGGTTAATTATGTTCCTTGATGGCCAGTTTCTTTCCAATAAGAACTATAGTTTCATTGCCACGCGATCAAAGGGCTAGCTACACAAGAATAACCAAACATTTTAACGCACCGCACGCCGTCCACATTACTGGACCGCCCCATTTGATGCATAACAATGTCCTGTCAACCATGCTTGTGTGGTGTGGGTCATATATATATATATATATATATATATATATATATATATATATATATATATATATATATATATTTGCGTCCCGTTAAAGGGACCCTGAAACGGTTTTGACGATCTTGGGCAAACATGGTGATCCGGTAGAGCGGGTCATTAGGACCATTACAGGACAGATTCCAGCGCTGTGCGTAAAGTGTGTAATTTACAATAAGGTTTTGGACACGCGTATCGCAAAAGGTCGCAGCGGCTCGCCAAAATGCGTTTTCAAACGCCCCCGCCAATCGAACTACGAATAGGAGGTCGCTGATTGGCCCCGAACCATCACGCACACGTAATTTTCAAACCCTAGCTGCGAACAACGTGCTTCTACAACGTACTCCTTCGTTTCAGCCAACGGTATCGTCGCGGCATCTGGTGGTGTACACACGAGTCGCCGGCGCTCTATTACAGAGGCCAGCACTACCGAGGCGGGCGACCTCAGTGAGGATATCGGGGCGCTATGTCGCTACGGGAGGCTCGGCAGAGCGGCTGACGCGGGATGCGCTGTAGTCGCTAGCGCGCACTCCGGAGCAGATCGAATTGAGGAGGAACATCAGTGGTAAGGAGGAAGGCGACAGAAATAAGCCCTTAGCTGCCTTAGCGTATGGTGCTTCGCTTTATTTATGGTGTGAGTGATTTCACAATTGTGTTGCCTAATCAGTGACGCAATGTCAAAGAAACGTTTCAGGGACCCTTTAAATTATGTACGAGAGGCCATATATTTTCTTCTTTATTAGCTGCACTACAACGGCATTTCGCCCTTGCATGAATGTCGGCGTGCCCACGTATTGAAGGCAATTAATGCTTATTCCTAATGCCACGAAGAAAAGGAGAAAACAGTCCGGCGCTATTTAATTCGGCGGTAAACGCAGAAATAGCAATATTAGAATTCCTCACACCGACATACGTTCAGCGCAGCCATAATTAACATGAAAAGTACAGTACATCACAAGCACTTCCAAGTGATGAGAACTAAGTAAAAGCAAGACATCCGGAACTGCCAATTAGTTTATTAAAGTGCTACAAATGCTACCAATTTTGAGCGAAATCGTTAGGATCGGGAGACATCGGGGAATCTTGTTCCATTGTTCGCGCGCAATGGCATGGGTCGGGCACAAACCTTTATACACTATATCCTAAATCAAAAGGTCTATTACTAGCTTTTAGTATCAGATGCACCGCTGTTACATGCACTGGCGCATGTGAGCAACTACCTATTTCCACATTACAGGCGCAGTACCCTGGCTATGCATCTGAGGACTGAAGTGGAAAGTGCTCTATGTGTGGCACTTGTAATAGACTATTATAGCGCCGAAGTTGCAGTGGAGATTGATGTGTCACTTACACACTCAGGACCACCTTTTCGTACGTACCACATACGAAAAAGTGGTCCTGTATATCTCTGTATAACAATGAAATGAATTTTTTAGACAACCATAGTTAGGAAGTGTGTTGTGGCGCGCAGGCGTAGTGACAGAAGTTTTCGTGTATTTATGTGGTGCGCGTGAAATAAAATTCAGTTGCAAGTCTGTGCCCGTGTCTGGTTTATGTGGTCGTTGGTTTTTTTCGCGCAATTCCTTTTGTTTTGCTACGCACTTGAAATGGAAGCTCTAAATTCCTCCCCTCACGAGGGTGGCGATGCAGGCTGGTTGGTTATTCATACTATAGTCTGTTTCAGGAGTTCCGTGCAGCAGAGCCAAGGCCACGAGGCCATCGAGCGCCGAATTCTTCCGAGGCGAGACGAAATGTCATTGTTCGGACACGTACCTACGAGCCACTCTTGCCAATAGGGGCATCACTCCGCCCTTCCAAGGCCTCTCCTGCCACTGCACGGTTCACGACTGGCAGATGCCATGGTGCGGAGAGATACGTTTAACACGTGCAACGCCTCCCTACATGTTTGTCCTCCTGATCGGCAGAAGAGGCCTGTACCTTCCACAGCGCTGCACGGAACTGCTGAAACAGAGTTCATAGAGGGAAAATTTCCAGCGCAAACACAGACACACCACAGGAAGGAAATGACACTCACAGCGCTTGTGAGTGTCATTTCCTTCCTGTGGTGTGTCTGTGTTTGCGCTGGAAATTTTCCCTCTAAGATCATGTACCAACTATAGGCCCGAATGAAGTTTTACTGAAACAGAGTTCAGCGCATGAAAGGGACACTGACAAAAGGAAGAGACGTGTGTGTACGTGTCTTCCTTTTGGCCGTGTCCCTTTTATGCGCTCCTCCCCTCAACCTAGCCTCTCCCTCTCTTCCAGCCGGTTGCAGGTGAAGCGGCGGTCGCACAGTGCGGAACTACCATGGCGGCCGCCAGACTCGATCGTTAACTACAGACATCGAACAGACCATACAAGTGACAATTTATGTGCTTCGGACAGTGCAGTAGCTCACATGGCTCCCTTGGGGATGGTCATGTTGGCGCCGTCTATAACGGGCGGCGAGTTGCGGGTGTAGCACAATCTCAGGTCGCGCACCACTACGGCCGCCGGATTGTTGGGTTCAGGATGACTGTGTGATGAAAAGAACACGATTAGAGAAGCGATCTCAGTGTCCGCCGCAGAGTAGACTCTTTGAACGGAACCGGGACAAGAGACAAAAAGCGTTTAGTTCGAATTTGCACTCACGGTCCCATTTCAGCGGCGGTGATCCTCTCACTCAGTCCACGAGATGCAGCACTCTTTTAACGAGGCGGATAGGTTTCCCGCTCAGATCGATACCACCGTCGTGTGTGGAAGCGTGAACTTAAAGAGAAGAGGTCCCCGGGTACGTTTGAAAGGCGAATGCGAGCCTGGCTGGTCACAGTGTGTCGGCTGTGCGTGCGCGCGCCTGTGGGCCTGCACGCGGTGGGTCATAGCTTCTTTAATTTATACTGCTATTGGTTGTGAACGCAGGTCGCTGAGACTCACGACACAGGGTATGTGCTTCACAGCGAAGTGTTTATAGCTGCGGGCAGCTGACGATATCTGCACAGAAAAGAACATGACCGTGTACCGCTGAAACCGAGATGCAACTCGAAGAAGCGAAACCGCCTTCGGCTTCATACTTCTCGACAGACCAGAGCCTAGCCAAGCCTAGCCGTTGGTCAGAACGGCTTCTCAAACACACGTGCGTCTCGCCGCAGTCTGCTGGGACGGCGAACAATAGATAACGTCACTGTCACGTGACATGTTGCTATGACGTCATTTTTATTTTTCTCTCTAGGTTGGTTTCAAATTTTCCCCGTACCGCCACGGAGTGCCTAGTTGGTCACGTGCTTGAGGAAGTAGTTCCCTAATGGCATTTTTCACTGGCTCTACGTGTAGAGAGGCTGGAAAAGCGTTCAGAGTCAGGGGATGACAGCATTGTTTGGGCGAGTAGGGACTGGGGACATCGCCGAGGAATCGTTCCCTAGGTACTCGCACCTATCTGGGGCAACCACACAACAAGGGCAACTATCTGGCGTTGTCTGGGGGCAGCGGGTACCTCTCTAACCGGACGTCACATCCGTTTTTGAGCCAAACCGGATCCAGCCAGACTACAGCGATACGCTGCGCTTCTTTCTCAAGTGTTTTGGCGCCGAAGTGAAGCGGCCTTGATGGAGCGTGGGAACATAAGCGACTGACACCACCGTCGCGCAATACTCTTTGCAGGCAGGCTAGATGTGAACCCGCGCAGACATGAAGCTCGTAGACCAAACTGTCAAGAGCTTCCGCGTTGCCAAAGTGTTCAGAGAAAACTCAGACCGCATTAACAGCATTGACTTTTCGCCTAGTGGGGAGACGCTCATCTCCAGTTCGGACGATGACTCCATCGTGATATACGATTGTGAGAAAGGAACGTAAGTTGAAGGGCCAGTTACACAAAAGTTCGCCCTGTCTCTCTGGTGTCGTGCCGCAACGAGCCCGGCGAATCCGAGCGATAGGTGCGCATTCTGTCGCGTAAACAATGTTGGGTCAGTGCATTAATAGGCCTAAGTAGCGTAGGCCTAGCGCGAGTGCGGCCAAGTCCGACAACCGTACGACAATGTATAGGTCGGAGAAGCTTTACGACTTCTGCCGGGCGTTTCCAAAGCCCGCGGCTCCTTCGTGCAGCCGTGCGAAAGCAGTGCTACGTCTGTGCGGTTCGTGTTCTCATCCGAAACATGGCCCACCGACATCGCGAAGGTCCGGCTGATCCGCCTCTTCTGAAGTCGTGTTTGGTGAAGCCTTGATGGGTGGTGTTTTCTTATGGGATCATTCTGTCAAACGCGTGGACAGAGTTCTGTCGGCTGTCGTGGCATGTGCAGCGTTTTTTGGGTGCCTCGGTGTTGCAGAGTGTAGTGTGTGTGTGTGTGTCACGTCCTGCTGGATTACGTAATGGATGGGTGCTGCCTGGCTCCTCCAAGTTCTTGCGTTTATTTCACGCGGCGGTGCGGGCGCAGTTTCCGATATTTTGTTCATTTCTTTAGTCTTGGTTGACATGTGTTTACGGCAGCGACGTGCTTGGTGTTACGTGCGACCTCGTAGGTCCGTGCCGGCCCGTCAAACTATAATCGATGATGCATTTCGCCATTTACATGGGTACCGTGCTTTATTGTCTGTCAGGGATAGATATCGTAGCGAACCGAGTCTTTAATTTAAAACTTTCCCCATCGCTTATATTGCAACAGCCGCGGCGTGTTCAAGTCTGAAATGGTGAACAGCTATCGGAGCGGAAGCTGCGCTGAAACCGAAGCAGTTACAGTTTCTCCCTAACAGCAGCCGCCAAATAAGCTGACACATATGCTATCTTTAATTTTATTTTTTTTCATTTGTGGTCGTTAGCGCCATTGGTAAAGGTCCAGTTCAAGGTGTTACCTTCAGCGGATCTTCTCGATGTATCTGATTTAGACTGTGGCTAACTTCATACATGTTTCATGTTTTGTGCTACCACCTCTGGTGGGTGTTAGGAACCTTGTGGAACCTTGGCATGCTCGTTTATTGTCGTGTGTGCTGTGAGGCATTTTTATAAATATGCATGTAGCGCATTAGTGTTGATGTGACTGTACGTTCTTGGGAAAAGCTTTAGCCCAATATGGTTAAAGGCTAAGCCATTAGCCATGTGTAGGGTTGTTCGTTTTCGGGTAAAACTCTATTGGATTGATGCCTGTGCCTCGAGCACGTTAAAGGCAGAGTGGGTTAAACCCAGTTCTTACTTGAATTCTGTTATTACACACCCGCCAATTTTTTATGTTACACGGATTGCTGTGCACATGCGCTAGCCAACCTGCCTCGGGTGACAGCAAAATTAGATTTAGTTGGCTTAAGTGAGCACCAACAAGGTATAGTTCATTCTACAAGCTAAATGACTCATTTGTAAATGTAGCCCAGAAAACCTGAATTTTAGAACCATTCTTAAAGAGCAAATTCTTAACTATCACCTTGAAAAATACCACTTGTAAAAGTGCCATGTGACATGTGTACACTTCGTATTGGTGGTTATATGTGTACCGTGGTGCTGTAATGGCATGTCGTGAAAAGATGGCAAAGCAGCTGCCAGAGAAAATATTTAGCCTCCGTGATGTCACGCAGAAGAACCACTTTGAGCACACTGCTTCTTGGCAAAAGACAGTATAGTTTGTGATATATACAAATAAGTCAGGTTGAAGTTTCCATTGAGCAAGCCGCAGCCCACGAGTTGTGAAAATTGTGTAACAGCCTGCAAGAAGTCTCTGCAAGCTAGAACATGTTTAAGTTCCTGCATACAGTTTTTTTGTGTGACACGTTAATCGGCGTAAAAATGCAAGGTGCTCTCTAGTTTGATGCAATGTGACGTGCACTTTCGGCACATGTACAAGCAGATGGTCAAAGCCTTTGAAGCTTGTGGAATGTGCTCTACGCTTCTTGATTGAGCGGCAATGATGCGCTGAAAAGTTACGTCATGAAAGAGACAGCTGGGAGGAACTGAATAGGAGTGGAAGAGGTGGTTGGAACAAGTGCGGCTAGACGTACACACTTTGTTCCTCATTGTTTGGCATCGAAACATTAAAGGGACTGTCTACCGCTCAGAAAATTTTTTAAGATTGTGGTAAAATTGGGCAGATCGTGCGTCACATTTACGGGAAGGAGCACGCTTTCACCCTACAAAAAAGGAATTATGTTTTTAATTTCGCTCTGAAAGTGGTGCAAAAAACGCCGCTAGCGACACCCAACAGCGTGTTCGTCATTTTCCAAGTGTACGAGAACCAGCCCACGCACGTATGCATACTCTGCTGAAAAATTATTATGTATGTCTTACATGCGTACTTCACCCTGTGAGACACCTTGTTATAGCGTGCAAGAGCAATTTGTTCTTTTTTTCGCTGCTTTCGTGGTGGCGTATGTGGCACTGCCTTCGAATTCGTCTGCCTGCAGAGGCGCGTAGTACTGCGCTTGTCATGCATGCGACGCTGCATGTCCGAGACGCACCCCCGCGCGCCGACTTTTCCTCGCCTCTCCTCGTCATCGCCTCTCGAATGTCGACCTTGAAGGCGGTTCGCGTTGAGATGCCTCCCGCGCCCGAAAGGGTTTCCAGGGAGACGACGACGCATCATGCGCGGTACCCAGTGTTGCTGGCATGCCTACACTAGGAAGGGAGCGACTTCGTGGATGAAAAAAAATGTGTTTTAATAATTTCTATTGAGATTCTGGAGAAACCACTGCACGCTGGGACACTTCGAAAGGTACGCTGTCTGTTGAGCCAAAAAACGGGAGAGTGATGAAGGACGGTAGACAGTCCCTTTAACAGCACGTTGCATCGAATGCATTCACGAAGTGCTGAGTAAAGGTAATGTTTCAGCCTACCCCTCCACATAGAATAGAGGTGCCCCAAGATACACGAAGCGGTTTAGCAACTGCTTTTTAACCCGTGTGCTCATAAGATTGTGGAGGTTTTAGAAACCTGCAGATTTTTGTTTTAGGGTAATGAAGTTTGCTGATGATTAGTGCTGCTAGCAGTGCAATTGCAGCGTGCCTCTAGGAATGTGTGGACATTGGCAGTTGTGTCTGCTCTCAAGTTTTGCATATACGGATTTAATCAGTCTGGAATTTATCAGTTAAGCACAGCTCAACAAGAAATCTGTGTTTCCGCCATGTATGACAAATCGCGATAAAAGATTGAATGTAGCAAAAAATGTAAGATATTGTTTGTGGCTGTGTGTTTCCAGCTTGTCCCCACGCTACAAAGCAGAGTGGCCTACCCACCTGACAACACACCCCTGCTTCCAGAACGTGGATATAGTGTGATTTTAAACATTTTTTACTGGTGCCGCACAACAAATATAAGTAGGGAACATTTTATTTCAAAGCTTGGTTCAAGGTTTTGTAATGTTAGAGCAAAAAACCTCCTCTAGGACAACATATACAGGCGACATAGGTCATAGCACACACAAGGTGAATTTGGGCTTTGTGAAAACTGAACTTGCCACATACTGGATACATTTCAGTGTCCTTGGAATAGCAATTTTCTATGCTGACAGATGGGGTGAAATTAAAAAAAGAAAAGAAGCACTCTTGCAGTTACATTTAGGTGCACGCTAAACATAGAACCTAAGCTGTTATTATTATTACCCATGTTGACAAACACCAAAAGAATATAGGCGCTGTGACAACATAGCTGGCCATGCTGAAATGCAAAGCAAGTGCACGAAATATGTGCACCTGATATTCGATGTCATAGGAAACAAAAAATGCACCGTTTGCGTCTGCAAAGGACAGCGACACATGAAGTGATTAATAAGAAATGCTTAAAGGGGCCAACTTGGCTTGAGCGTTTTTTTTTTTGTTTTTTTTTTTTTGAGAGTGTCAAGGTAATGACGTTTCGCTCCTGTCATATTCCTGGTAGTGGAAATGCTCAGCAAATGCGAAAGTGATTTTTGATGAGCGAAAAAGTGTGAAACTGAAATCCAACCCAGCTGTAACGTCAAACCAGACGTCCCTCCTTTCTGCATGGTGTGACAGCGCATGCGCCCTTCCCCTGCTGGTAATGTTGCAATGGTTCGCCGCGCGCAGTTCTCGAAGACCATGGTATGATATCGGCGTGCGACACCGGAGTGGCCAATAATTGTAGGTAGCCAGATGGGCGGTATGAAGTAATCAGTAAAAATTGAATTGCAAGCAATCTGTACATCTCTTGAGCTTGTAATCTTGCACAAATGATGGAAGTGTGCCAAGGAATGTACCCGGCTAATTTTGTTGAGATCTATTGACTTATGTAGAAGATTCTGTGTGGTGGTTTTCCTTTTTTTTTTTTCTTAACGAGAAACTTGTCAGCCTCGTCAGCTGTGAAACGTGGTGAGCCGAAAAACACTGCTGATTTGAGGATTGCAGTATTCTGCTTCGGAATCAAAACCTGTTTGTGGCATTTCGAACAACATGAAATGCTAGAGGCTTGTGTACTGTGTGATGTCCGTGCATGTCAAAGAATGCCAGGCAGTCAAAATTTCTGAGCCCTCTAATACGGGTGGCGTTTCTTGTAACCATATCGTGGTTTTGGGACATAACACCCCAGAAATTATTATTTTTATCATTCTGGTTAAAAGGCTAAGATGTTCCTAACTGATGCTTTAAAAAGTGCTGCAAAACTGAAATGGTTTCCACTGCAGTGACGTGAATGTTGACCAGTGGCAAGTTATATTTTGTCTCAAATCTTTGGTTTCTATTAATCTGAGACACTTCTTGCAGGAAGGTGCGTTATTTGTTGCTTGGTGGAGTAGTAAAGGCTCAGTGGCTTTGAATATCTTGGGCTTTAACCAGTTGTACAGATATCTGTTGAAGATGTTCACCTCTAAATTAGTATATATGTATGTGCACCACTAGAAAGTTGAATTTACTACTTGTTCATTGTATGCAATGAGCCTACAAATTTGGATCAAACTTAAAACTAGTTTTCTTTCAGAAATTGTGATAAGGCATAATATTTAATTATGAAATAAGTACCACTATGACAATTCACATGAAACACTGTTGCACCTAAACAAAAGTATATTTCATCTTTTGTTCACACGTGAGCTGTTGAGCCATGGTTTAGGCACTATAATAATAGGTGCAGTAACGTGCAATTTATTGCACATGAAAGGCACACACATCTTCTGCAGCACGTGTAAAAATATGAACATGAAATGTTGCTTCTGCACGGATTGTTTAAATTGTGCAGATGCCTACAAGTCATTGCAATCTGTCGAGTTCTCGTGGACACTGACAATAGAGCATTGGAAAGAGCTACCCCCAGTGGGCTGACTTGTAAATAAATAGCATATAATTAGATGGTTATCCATTCAGCACCTCGCATTGTAGCTGAGAACTGGTACATTTCAGCAGTGATAGTGTTAATGGTCCCTAAACATTGAAATGTTTTTGCCTGTTTAGTACTATTCATTCTTTTCTTGTTTATTACAATCCCTTTAAAGCCAACTTGCTGGTCCTTTTAATTGTGCGGTAATGTGTCTGAAGGTGCTTAAAGGGTACTTGCAGTAATACAAAATAATGTGATGTGTCTGAGATCATTGTTTTAAGCAGGATTACCTGACACTTTTTCTTCTTTTTTACACTTGTGTGATTAATTGTATTGAATAGAATGAGCTAATGTTTCTCTTTTTAAAAGTGCTCTGTGCTGTGACGCTGCAGGCACAAGCGTACACTGAACAGCAAGAAGTATGGTGTGGACCTCATCCATTACACCCATGCGGCAAACACCGCCATCCACAGCTCCACCAAGGTGGACGGTGGGTGCCATTCTTTCACTTCTCCGTGTTCCGTTTGCCTTGTGTTCATGACAAGGTCTAGCCAAGAAGCTGTGTCGATTCAGGACCAGTGTTCTCCCCAGTAACTTTTGCGAGGGGCGTATTTTGGGAGCAGGGGGAGGGGAGGTGGGAGTGCGAGACATTCTGTTCAAGAATTTCAAATTTTCATCACAGATATTCGTTCTAAAGCTGTGCGAATGGCTCAGCTCTGGAGTCATGGAGGCTCCTGTGGAGACGTGTCAACAAGGGATTTGTACGAATCCCGAAACGTCATTATATTTTCTTTTTACATTGGTCAGTGACCTGCTTTTTTAACAATGGATACGAATTACATCGAATATTTTATAAATAATTCCCAAATTTCTTTTGAGACAATTTTGTGTTATATTGCGCACAAAATGTACACTTGACATCAGCAAAAAAACACATTTGTCCCATGGCTAGTGTGCTCCCACAGTATTTTTCCTAGGAAAAAAGAACAGAAAGAAAGAATAATAGAGCCCTAAAGAACACTTTAACAGAGAGCTACACAGTGCCGGCTCTGTGGCAGTACACAAATGTTGTGCGGTGAAGTGTACTGCATTTGGGAATGGGCCACCTCAGACAGGGCATAGCATACTATGCCACCTAATTACCAACTTAGAATAGTTAGAATAGTAAAAGTTGGGTGTGAATCTAATTGAATGGCAAATGCTATGACAAAAATATTCAGTTTTGAATATTTGCACACCCCAATTTTTCTAATCAAATATGTGGTATTGTTGCGCTGCATTGCAGGGAGCAGTGGGCACTGCCAACAAAAACAGAAAAGGCATTTCCAGTAGTTATTACACGCTTCTGTTATCTAATGCACAAGCATCGTCTTGGAGATATCTGAACATAAAAACAAAGCAAACACTTTGTGTTCGAGCGTTTGCACTAGAGTAGGCAGTCTTTGAGACTTCTAATAATCATGTTTCGTGTTGTAAATAATGAATTATCCATTACTAGTTTTTCTGATGTCACTTGTAAATACCAACAACACAAGGTTTGCAACTAACCGTAACCTACTTTTACCTAAAGTACGTACGAACTATGGCCGAATGACGGCAAGATTTTCATGTGTAACACTCTGGAACCAGCTACCTTCTGATTTGAAAACACGCACAATGCACTCGTTTCGTAAGCGTCTTAAAATTCAATTGTTTAATGAATTATGATTTAATTCTTTGTTTTGATATCTTTGTCTCAAGCCAATTGTCTTTATTACTTATGTTTCCCTACTTCTTTACACACCTTTTTCTAAAAATATTTTGCTACTTTTTCGCCACTGTTTGCTTAACGATGTACCGTTCCTCTTTTTGTTAGGAGGTCCCTCTGACTGTTCTATCACAGTGTGAATGTAAATGTGTATACTTTGAATACTTTCAATAAACTTTCAATATACATGTTGTCACATTCCTTTTTACATAACCAGGTGGCAGGAGGAATTTTCGGTCTCTCAGGTGTGCATTACAAGTGTCAGAGGGTCCAGTCGTAGTGTTGGGCAGCAAAACCCGACTACAGTGTCGCACTGTGCCCACTAACTGTCTTCCTTTTTGATCTCCCTTTTTTTTGTGCAGACACAATCAGGTACCTGTCCCTGCACGACAACAAGTACATTCGCTACTTCCCAGGCCACACCAAGAAGTGAGTTGCATCACTTACATTTTCTGCAGGCTCATTTGCCAAGTGCCCTGCTTGCATTAATGCAATGTTTTTTCAGCATAGTCAGAAAACTCTGCCAATCATGGAGGCTGCTGTGGACATGTTAACCAAATATTGTTGTGCTTCATGAAGGAGGGAAATTGCAATTTGGCTTCAGAATACAGCTGGAGAGTGCCTGCTCTTAAACAGTTAATGTCACTGGGTGGGCACAGACATTGTAGCCTATGGCAGGACAACCATTGCCTGCCACGTCCCCAGGCTGACTGGCAGCACGCATGTTGTCATTGCAGGAGGGCAGGTATGCTCAAGGGGAAACAAAGGAAGAGAAAATGTTCAAGGTCATGATGCTTGTTGGCATAGCTATTTGCACCCTTCGGGTAGCTTACCAGTGCTCTCTGTCACCAAACGCGTGCTGTGATGTACAGGACGTGATCGCCGGAAATAAATCCAAGAACCGAGGCTTAGGTTCCCCAAAAAATATCCCACAAAAGCTTGGACAATAAGATTGGTCCCCTTCAGCACACTAGCAAAACGCCAGCACTGGTTCAAAGACCGAGTCAGAGCCAAGGGTGATCAAACAAAACAAATATATTGTCATCCAATAGGCAGTTACACAAAACGTTCACAAACACGGCTTTTACAAATTCAAACACAGATTGGTTATAAAGCTACACAAGGCCAACCAACACGAACAAGCTCATGCACTGCAACAAAGAACAAAACACAAAAGAGTCCTATTCACCAAGACACTCGGGCGTCTTCTCAGTTCGAAGCTTGCAGGTGGCTTGTCAGCTGGCTCGTGGAACGGAGTCTGAGTCACGCACGACTTCTTGCTTCTTCTTTTTACTTGCAACTCTTCTACACTCTCTCCGCGCGCCCGTGTCCGACTGCTTATATAGCCCTGGGAAGGCGTGCTAGAATGTTCCGCGGGGCCACGTGACAGCACACACACAGTTGGGAACCTTCTCGCCCATTCTCGGACCTTCTCCCTTGGGGCGGCGCCTCTTTCTTTCACTGCGCGAGGAGCGTCGGTGTGTACTCTCCGCCTCCCCTCTCTCCTTACGTATGTGCCGCGCGCGCGCTCGCCGCGATAAGAAAGCTTCCACAATATTCTCCTCGACTTTTGTAGACGTGGCGTGACTTTGGGCGCCTCCTCCGGGCGCCGCTTTTCTTGTTGTTCTTTTGGCCTTTCGACGCCGGGTTTTACTTCGAAATAGGCGCTATTTTGTGACACTCTCGTCGGGACAAAAGGAGAGTGAACGTGCTCAGATGGAGGAATTCCCCTCGTGCTTGACACTGTAACACTGACACTGTTAACCTAACGGATTTCAAGAATTCTTGCAGCAGGTGATACGTGAGGCAGAGAGCTGCCTTGGTGATGTCATTCAAGGATTACCGTATTTGCACGTAAATAACGCGACCGCGAATATAACGCGAGGGGGGTACCTTCAAGGGAGAGCTTAGTAATCAACCTTTTCACATTAATAAAACCAGATGCCGTACTCGCGTAATGAACGCACTCGCATAATGAAAGCACCGCTAACTTTAAACTACTGCAATAGTTGATCCGCGGCGTCTCGAAGACGTTCGGAGGGCCGATTCATAGCTCCTGCGTCTCGATGAAACTTACGCACGTTGCCGGGCGCAGCCGCGTGCAAGCTCGCAGTGGTGCATTCCTCCGTGCAATCACAGTTCCCTCAAACCTGCTACCGCATGCTGCCATGCGTGCTGCGGCAGCTGGCGCAGCTAAGCCTAAGCATGGTCGGGGCGTGATCTCCGAGATTGCATCGCGGCAATCTCGGACGTCAAGCAGCGCGCACGGCTGAGAGGCTATGCTTCAGCACGGATACGAGCGAGAAATGCGATGGTGAGACGTTTTGCGTATGGCGATGGGAAACGTCTATTCTCCCGTTACGGCCACCCGCAAACGCTATTGAAAGTTCGCGCCGCTGGGCATCTCAGACTTCGGTTGGCCGCAAAATGGCCAAGCAGGCGCGGCGATTATCGACGGCCTACGCGTAATGTGCGTCGTGGCAACGTTGCGTGGGGGACCGGCGGCGACATAGAAACTACAGAAACTATGCGCGCCAAAGACCGCCGCGCCGCTAGTTTGTTTTTGCGGCAGTAACCGTTCGGCAGCGCCCGAAGCGCGTAGGAGGCGGCCATTTTCCTACGCGCCTCGGTATGGTAACGGCGTCGTTCGTTCGCACTCGTTCGCATATGATTTTTGGACCCGTTTTATAGAAAAAGTGCGCCTTAGATTAGAGTAAATACGGTTTAAGTGATGCTGACACGAAAATATAGCTCCTGATTCTTTTTTTAAAAAACAATGTTTTTCGGACCTTACGCATTTCGTACATTCAAAATCCGTCAGAAATTGACCGTCTGGGAAAGCTTATTTCTTTTTGTTTGTTTGGTTTTTTTTGGTTTTCTTTATTTGACCCTGAAAGAGCTCAAAATCCTTATTAGTGATGACATTGGGTGACATGGTGCCTACCTGCATCGACATGAAGAAAGTTATGTGCCACTCAGGGAATTTCGCAAAACATACTCAGGGAAAACCTGAAAATCTCAGGGAATTTAGCAATATCAACTTGGTAGACACCCTGATAGCGCTGGAACTCGAGCTTCTCCTCGTACTCGGCCGGGAGCTTCTGGCAAATCGAAGTTCTTTGGCGAAGCGAGAATCCAGCGTGATGCATAAACTTTTGCACCCACGAGCGACTGGGCTTAAAGCTGTCATGAGGCACGCCGGCCTCACGTGCAAGCTCCCTTGTGTTAATCTGAACAAGTTCGGCGTTAACAGGGAGAAACTGGCCGCGACGTTGGCGGACGAATTCTGCCAGGTCCTCCTCGATTTTCGGGAAATGACCCGTCTTGGGCCCACGGAACGCCTTACGAATCAGTGCAGCTTGAAAAATGCGGTCACGGCACTTCCTCCAGCCTCGAACGGTTGACTCGGTCAATCCGAGATGACGTGCCGCACTTGAATTTCCCCTCTCTTCAGCCAGCAAGATCGCCCGTTTTTTAAATGCGGCGGTATACTGATTACGCCTGTTCATTTTGACAGCCAATGCTGAAGCAAGTGTGAACACAGCACAACGCGGAGCGACAGAGCCTGACCGAGCGACTAGCGAAGCCCATTCAGCAATGGTTGTTATCCACTTTATGTCACAGTAGCCCCCATGGCGCTAGCAGCACTAGCGGCACGATGCGATGGACGCAGCATATCCTAGTGGCGCGTGCGTCGACTGTGACACGCACGAGCGTTTCCGTACTGGCGGTCAGTGGGGCTCCGAGGTGCCCGGCAGGCGTCGGTGCCGCGGTGCCTTCCCATGTCCGTTCACTGGAAGCGCAAGTCGGAATAAAATGTGCTACATGGCGCGACGAACCCGCCAAGTTCAAGGAACGTGCGACGCGTGTTTCAAGGACGAAGATTTTTAAAGGAAAAAAAAAGAGGGTTAGAAGTTCGCGTTATATTGACGAACCCAAATATAACGCGAGGTGAGGTGCCTTTCTAGCTCGCAAATTATTGGAAAAAAAATTCGCGTTATATTCGCGCAAATACGGTACTTAGAAAAGTGTTGCAGGACCCCTTAAAACTACCATATTTTCGCGATTCTAAGCACTCCTCTTACTTTCGAAAAAGACAAAAATGGGAGAAATGTTTGCCTGCAAATGTAGCACGTCCTTTCCATGGAGTGCATAGCCAGTGCCCACTCACTGCCAATGTCAGGTCATGCCATGTGTCCTGGGACCGCGTCTGTGTCTCTCGGTGTCTTCTGTGGGATACCAAGAGTGGTGGCTCAAGTAGCGCAATGGACACGAGTTCAAGTGGCAGTGGAGTGGGTGACTGTGGTGGTGGTTCTTGGGCTCTCAAACACAGCCAAGTCGTGCACAAGGAAACACATTTATCGACAGCACAAGACCGTACGTACACACGCTTGCAATGGCCAAACAATACAACATAAAGAACACACTCTGACCCCATGTTCTCGCGAATAATCGGTGCGTCCCGTCAACGTGAAGTCAAAGGTCCGTCGGCACCACTCACAGTACCGCAGATCTTGGAGGCAGTGCATACTGACATCAGCAAAGGTATGGTGAGCTGCATGCGAACACACAAGCAGATCTCGAGCTGCTCGCCCAGGAGTGCATCGGAACACAATGCACATCTGACGTGCCTCAGAGGCCACGCCCTCGGCAAACAGTTGTGCCAGACGGCAATATACGCGGCACCCCGTGGCCACTCTCAGCAGGCGGTCGTGCCAGACTGGAACCGACTGAGCCCCGTGGTCACATATCGGTAGATAGTTGGTCCCAGCCACACCACAGTTCCAGCTGCTCACCCTGACCCGCTCGCACGCCCACCACGGAACAGCCAGCAAGGCCCGGTCCAGAACGCCCGTTCGCCACAGGGGAACGCCCAGTTCGTCCCAGCTGGTCTGATGGCACCAGCTTGGTGGGTCTGCTCTCCTGGGTCGAACGTGCTGCTTCTCCGTGGCTGACAACACTCGATCAGCCGTCTGCATTCTAAAGCCCACGCATTTCGCGTTCAGCATGCACACACAAGGGTACGCTCTTCATCGTCTTCCTGCCTCCTTTTTCCTACTGAAACAGCCTCTTACTACAGTGACCAACTATCAGACAGTTCACTCTGTGCAATATTCTTTATTTCATTGTTTGCAAAATAAAATATGGTTTTTCACGTCCATCTAGTTGAAATATTGTGGTATAAAGGGTGGGATATGCATTCACTGTAGATTTCTTTAATCTAAGCACTCCTTACTCAATTTGACCATCATGATCTAAAAGTCGGAGAGAGTGCTTAGAATCGAGTAAATGCGATAGTTACCGTACATAACCACTGGACCACACTACCACATGTGCATACATTTATGCACGCCTGGTAGCGCTGCTTAGTACTCGAGAGTAATTTTCCCTTTTTTTGTTTTTGTGTATTGAGTGTTAGTGCTGCCTCCGAGGCTTTCCTGCCGGAAGAACCTGAACCCGGGCAGGGCTCTGCGGTAGTTGTGTGCATGATGCTGGCTTGTTTACAGGACGTCAAAAGGCCCGGACAATTAGGCTCTTCAACATATTTGCACAGCGCAAGACTCTTGTTAGGCTCTTGTTATCTCAACGGGGTAGCGATGATTTAGCTACAGTAAAACCTTGTTATAACGAAGTTGACGGTGGAGCAGTAATTACTTCATTATAACCATTAGTTCATTATAACCAATATCAATTTCATCTGTAGGAATTTCAAGGGGAATTGCGATTGCTTCGTTATATCTGATAGTTCGTTATAACTGGGTTTGTTATAACGAGGTTCTACTGTACCTCAATGGCGCCCTCTTTACTCAGGAGCACTCGGTTAAAGCTCTTATGTGCCTCCTAATCGTCTTGCTTTGATGCTTGCACCACGCCTTACCCCAAACAAGTGCTTCACCTAACTGCTTGCCCATGTGGTGTTAGTGTGCGCGTGCACGCTGTGTGTTTGCCTGCCTTCGCCCACCGTAGAATTAATGAGACCAATTTCATATACCTGAGCAGAGGACTTGTTTTATTTATTTATTTATGCCATACCCACAGCGCAACATGGCATTACAGTGGGGGGGGGGGGGGGGGGAAGCAAATAAAAATTCAAAGCATACAGTTGGTAGCAATCTCTAGCAGCATCAACGGAACATAAAGAAATACATGTACAAGAAGATCAATAGTGTACACTAAAAGTGCAGCATAGTAAATCATTGTGCAAACAAACAAACAAAAAAAATAAAGAAACAAGATTACAAGTACACAAGCATACATATAATTAATCTAACAATGAATTGTATTATAGTGATAAAAGCATAATTATATGAACAGGAAATTACAAGTATACTAGCATATAGCAGTCATCACTAGCATTAAAGGGGCCCTGAAACGGTTTTGACGATTTTGTGAAAACATGGTGATCCGGTAGAGCGAGTCATTAGGATCATTAGAGGACAGATTTCAGCGCTCTGCGTAAGGTGTGTAATTTACAATAAAGCTTTGAACACGTGCATCATGAAAGATCGCAGCGGCTCGGCGAAATGCGTTTTCAAACGCCCCCGCCTATCGAGCGATGGAATGCGAGACCGCTGATTGGCCCCCTAACATGTGACGTGCACGTAATTTTCCCAATCTAAATGCAAGAACGTGCTTCTACAACATACTCATTCGTTTCAGCCAACGGTATCGTCGCGGCATCTGGCGGCGTACACACGAGTCGCCGGCGCTCTATCGCAGAGGCTAGCACTGCCGAGGCCGGGGAGCTTAGTAAAGATATCAGGGCGCTATGTAGCTGCGGAGGGCTCCGCAGGGCGGCGGACGAGGGAGGCGCAGTTGTCGCTAGCGCGCACTCCGCAGCAGATCGAGTTGAGGAGGAACAGCAGTGGTAAGGAGGAAGGCGACAGAAATAAGCCCATAGCTGCCTTAGCGCATGGTGCTTCGCTTTATTTATGGTGTGAGTGATTTAACAATTGTGTTGCCTAATCAGTGACGCAATGTCAAAAAAACGTTTCAGGGACCCTTTAACACGATGATAGCGTTAAAGATCTTGTTTCGCAGAAATAGTCCCAATTCTAGTGGTGCCTTCTTCATCGGCAAGTTTTGATGGGGCATCTAGGGTAAATGGAACAGGATTATGAGGGAGGCCGTGTAGTGGTGTGGCTAGGCAAAGGAAGAGCTTGGCAAGCGTTCAACTCTTAAAGGGCCCTTAAACCACCCAGATGTCAAAATTTAGTTGTGGTGTTGCTTGTGTGCCAGTGTCCAAAACAAACACGTAGCCGCAAGAATTTTTCGAAACGGTGCCGAAATAGCAGAGTTACATGCGTTTGATTATGAAAAACACGGCGCTTGCTTGTTTCGCTCTCTCCTGCGCCCCATCGCCCGCTTGCCGGTGCCACCTCCTCGCCGAGTGCTCCTCCAAATGTCACGTGACATACATCGCCGATGACGCGCACCTGGTTGACTTGCCTCCGCTGGGTTCCCGCGTTCGCGCATGTGTTTTGCTGGTGCTTTACCAACGCTCTCTGCTAATGCTATCCGTCGTGTTCTGACAATTGCTGCAGTTTCTAGTCGGCTCTACCTGACTTGCACTTGCGTAGTGTAGCGCAGTTACGAATTCACAAGCGTGCACATGTGAACACCACACCAACGACACACGACGAGGAAAAAACAGACACGCAGGCAGCGCGTGCACTTGCTAGCAGACTAACCGCAAGTCGAAGTTCTCCTTCAACCAATCAACGGAGCTCGGACTCTTCTGACGTCACCAAAAACCACAATGTCGTCACAGCTAACTTTGGTATGCCGGAAATGGCCGGCGAGACACACGGGATTGTTTTTCGAGTTTGTGGTGCGGCCGCGGCGCGTAGCGCTGCCGCATTTGACATCGTTCATCGTGGCGCCATTCTCAACTTGATGCGCGTGTTAACATGAAATGTCAAAAATAATGTCAGGGGTGGTGTAGGGGCCCTGTAAAGCAAAGCCTAGGCGTCCCACAATATTTCTAGTACTGTCAAACGCACAGATTATTTCATGGCATCAAACTCTCGATAATTCATAATATTTGGGTGCAATCCAGTCAATTCAGGCACTGTTTACACTGATTGCAAAGCACCAGAAACATGTCACATAAGAGAGTAAATATGGTGTTGATGTCCAATCTGTATTAGGAGAGTGCAGTCTGAATTGCCATCATCATCAGTATCCGTAACACAGTAGAACCTCGTTATAACGAAACCGGATATAACAAAGCAATCGCAATCCCCCTTGAATTTCTTATAGATGAAATTGATATTGGTTATAACAAAGTAATTACCACTCCCCCGTCAACTTCGTTATAACGAGGTTTTACTGTACAGCAACAGTAGGAAAGCTAGAAAGCTGCGTGCCTGTCCGTGTTTACCGCCACACCACACAGTGTTGATCCCAGCCTTTTAAAAAGGCATGGTCGTCATCCATGATTGCGCATAAGCAAGCTAGGTGTATTCACCAACAGCTGTGGCAAACAACCGCTTGACTTTGTACGTGTGTGCCATCAGTGATCACAAGTGGCCACAGCTTCTGCCGCAACAGATGTGATATCCAGAAGCGTTGTTTCAAGTCTGTGCGCATAGGCCTCATGCATGAGAACTGCATTGACACTACCTGTGACCAGTGGCAGTCATTTCTTTCGCAGGGGAACTGCAAGATTACAAATTAATGAAACTGAGAAAATAGCTAAAAGCAAAGGCCACCCGTCTTTGATTTTATGTAAAAGGTTGTTATGGCTAAAATAATAGTATACAGGGTGTGCAGACATTTTTAAAAACCCTTGAATACCCCTGAATTTCAAAAGTCTGTTTTCATGGCCCTTAAATACCATGAATTTCTCACCAGTCCTTCAAAGACCTTGAAATTGTGGAATGCTAAATTTTAATTGGTGTTTGTCATCATGGGAGACTTCTTGTTTTTGGACTCCTATTATTGTTTGAGTTTTAAATATACAACTATTTTCTCATTTGTGCACTACCTTGTTAATATGAACAAAATTGCGTTGTGAAATTTGATTAAGTACTTTCATTAATATTTATGTGCAATAGTACAAGCATATGGCAGATGAGTTCTGCGGAAACCCACAAGGTGGGGTAACGTTTGTTAAAGCGAAAATTGGCATTAAAAAATTTGCCCGCACTGGGACAAATTTTTCGGCAACTAGGAGGCTTTCATTACTGTGAAATCCGTATTTATTTTCTTGTAGCCTTGTGCTACGAATGGGTGGATATTAATTTTTGCTTGTCTTTTTATGCAGTAGAGCTGTCAGGCCTTTCTGAGAGGGTTGCCTGAAGATCTTAAACTCAAAAGAAAAAAAAAAGCGCCTGCCAAAGAAAGCTTTGAAAATCCTCCAGTAGGAGCTTGAAAGCCCTATCATAACCTTTAATTTTTTTCCCTTCAAAACTGCCACAAACTCTGGATACAGGATACACGAATTTCCCAAAGAACATGTACAACCTACTAGCACCTATTGCAGCACTTCTTGCAATAAGGATGTGTGAAGATTGCAGAGCTTGCACATAGGCAGCAGCACCATCCAAAAATAAGGCATTGCTGGAAAATATTGCTGGAAAATACGGATTTCTTTTCACAATTTTCGGCGCCAAACAGCAGGCCCTCTTCCCCCCCCTTAATTAATTGTTCTTGATTGTTGCTACTGGTGACCAGGGTGGTGACCCTGTGCACATCGCCTGTGGACGACCTGTTCCTGTCGGGTTCCCTGGACAAGTCACTGCGGCTGTGGGACTTGCGATCACCAAACTGCCAGGTAAGCTGCTGCTGGTTCAAGTGAGGAGAGGAAGGGCAGAAGGACACTTCTTCAATGTGCCCACTTTGTTGGTGCTTACTTGCCTTTTGATCCTCCAAACGCTTGTCCTATTCACCTGCACTTCTTTTCATTAAAATTGGGAGAGTGCAAATACAGTCGGGTGCTCTTGTAATGACCCTAAATGTAATAATCTCTCGGTTATAATGACCATGTTTCAGCGCACTTACGATCTTCCTGTGCCGCTCATTGAAACAGAGTCCAGCTATCATGAACATTTTGCCAAGCCTTGTACATTTACAACGAAAATTTTAGTCGTAATCACAATAAAAGATGGCACGTACGAAGTGAAAAGTATCTGAACATGCCTTCAGAGCATGAGAGCAGTGCTCGCTCACGTGTGCCTCACCTTGATCATGCGCCACTTGAGTGTAGTTACCTTGAAAATTTTGATAATGCGGGATTGATTAACACAGCCCTACAAAACTCTCAACATAGTGAATACAGTAGAACCCCGCTGATACGTTTTTCACGGGACCGTAAAATATAAACGTGAGAGCCGGGAAACGTAAGAGCCAAGAAATGGGAAAAATGAGAGAAGTGGTGATAGGCACACAATTTTATTTCAGTGCTAGCGCTTTCAGTGCACGCGTCGGCACACTCGGCTACGATTTCGTCGACAGAGAACACCTCGGAGGTGACAATGGCGTCATTGATGGAAACGTAATCATTGTACGTGATTCCGTCACCAACAGTTTGCATTGCTGTGCCATAATTTAGATGGCGGAAGCTGGAAACATAATTGGCGTTGCCCACTGTGCAGCTAAATCCTACAGGCAAGCCAAGCCAAGCTACGTGAAAAGTCAATATTTCCGTCGGCAGTGGCCGCTTGGAATGCCGATTCGCTACGTAACATGTGGGAACGTTCCCACATTGCAATGTAACAGCGGGGTTCCTAATGCATTGAATCCTATGGGAGCTATGCCAGGACCGGCCAAAGACGATGTAACAGCCGGGAACGTAACGGCGGGGTTCTACTGTAAATGGTGCCCATCAGTCATGGAGGATGCTGTCAACACATGCTCCTAGTATGAGTGTGCTGCGTGCACCGTTTCAAATAGGGCTGGAAACTGCCTGCTTTTCCCTGAACACATCATTCCACAAGTAGCACAGACTGCGTCACTTGAAGTAGAAATAGCATTGGTGATTTCGTGAACACGGAGGCATCTGCGTGCCTCCGTGTTCACGAAATCACCAGTGTATGAGTGGTCCCGTGATGTTCAATGCAAATTCTACTGGATTACAGTAGAACCTCGTTATAATGAACTCGGATATAACGAACTATCGGATATAACGAAGTAATCGCAATTCCCCTTGAAGTTCCAATAGATGAAAGTGATATTGCTTATAACGAACTAATGGTTATAATGAAGTAATTACCACTCCCCCTTCAACTTTGTTATAACGAGGTTTTACTGTATTTGAATAGCTTGCGGGGCTCCATCCTGACAATTCTTAATTCCCACTGGGGAGCAACATACGTGAAACAGCCTCCGGGCGACGCATATCTCGGAGGTCATACAGTAGAATCTCGATGATACGA
This sequence comes from Hyalomma asiaticum, assembly GCA_013339685.2. Taxonomy (NCBI): domain Eukaryota; kingdom Metazoa; phylum Arthropoda; class Arachnida; order Ixodida; family Ixodidae; genus Hyalomma; species Hyalomma asiaticum. The sequence continues at coordinate 4,990 of JABSTT010003476.1, read as the reverse complement.
TTACGGTTGATGCGAATTTCGCGATAATACGAATTTTAGTGTTGTTTTGGACGGACTACGTTGTATAAAACGCGCCATCATTCGGTATTATACGAACAGTTTCCCCAGCCATTTCGGATGATACGAACGCTCGAAATGACCGCTTCACGCGAGCGGCTGAGTCTAACCCCCGTATTCACAAACGCACCTTCACTCAACGCTCCTCCTCGACTTCACCGAGTCGAGGCGCAGCGCCTTCCTCTCCTCAAGGAGCCGCTGGGTTTCAAGAACGCCACTCGAGCGCTCCTCCGCCAAGAGGTTGCTCGAGAAAAATTCCTTCACTTGAGTTACGAAAGACGCGTCTGGTAGCGAGGGTGTACAGCCCAATACTACAATAATTACGAGAATTTTCGGTTGAAATGCTAGCCAACGATTTAAATATTATCACATATTATTAAATACATGTTGCATTGGAAGTTATAAGTGAAATTTGAAACATTATCAGCTAGTTTCGACAGCAGGCGATGCTACGTTCATCCAAGCCACGCCAGAGCCGAATCAGCTGGGATAGCATGCCCGGACAGGTCCGGATGTGCGACTGTTGTTCGCGTATTGTGTGCGCGCGCCAGATTTTATCTTGATGTTCCGTGGTGCGCTGTGTAAGCTGCTTGTTGCATCATTGCGTGCCGACTCCAAAGGAGCGCTGAAAACATTGTACAACTAATCATCAACCCGTTTCTGCCCACATTGCCTATTTACACCACCTGGCTTTTACCGCAGGACACTGCATTACATTTCAATGGATACCAGCTCACTGCCGCATTCTGCCCAACGAAAAAGCCGACGAAGCAGCACGTAACGGTCTTCGATATCCAAAACTATAAGCGAATCTATTTCACCAAATCTGATGCTTCCCATATGGCTAAACGATTCGCTTACAAATAAAGGAACCGGCTATGGAAGTTACCGACACATCATCACCCTTTCTTATACTCAGTCGACCCAGATCCCAAATCAAAACTACAATCCAACATTCCTCGACATCTGGAAACTTTGTATCATCGACTACGGCTGAACATTGCATATTCAAACGACTTACGGTACCGCTTCCATCAGGAGACAAGCCCACACTGCAGCAACTGTGGCTCTACTGAAACCGTAGAACATGTTTTGTTTGAATGCCGAGCGAACAGTGATGAGCGTGATGAACATTGATGAACATTGCATGCAGTCACTTACACAGCTCCCTTTATCACTTCAGTGTGTTTTAGGCCCTATAGCTTGCCCCACACAACAGAGACGTGCGATGGACTTTTTGTTTACATATTTAAAAAGTATAGGTCAACTGGATAGACTAACTTTATCTCCGTCGTAACCGTCACTCACTCATCATGCAACACATCTTATCACATCACTGCGGGTTGGTGAAAACGTTAACTATCTTTGGACACAATTAGGCATCATAGTCAAAAACACAAAACCCAACTTTTTTTCCCTTTTCTTTTTCACTGTCTCTTGCACTTCTTTCTACTCGTATTTCTCTCCCCAAACTCCCTCCCCGCGCAGAGTAGCATGTCAGCGATATTTCAACGCCGGCTAAATTCTCTGCCTTTCAATAAAGAGCTCTCTCTCTCTCTCTCTCTCTTCTCTCTCTCCTCTCTCTCTCTCTCTCTCTCTCTCTCTCTCTCTCGTGGCGTCCTGCTTGCCCTTACAGACGGCGACATGAGCACTGACGACAGCGTCACGCGCGACGGCGGTAAGACGACCGCACGGAGGTTCGTTTGCACGCGCGAAGAGTGCGAATTACTGTGTAATTAGGTGACGCGCCACAGATCGGCAATTGAAAACAAACACCGACAACGTGTCCAAGCGCGCTAAAGACAGTGCCTGGGAGAAACTTTTATACGGATGTGGTGCTTTTATACGGATGTGGGTGCAGTCTATGCACCCCGTCACCCCGGGGAACTTGGCACTTCGGTGGAATTCGACCATCGTCTCACGGAATCCGTCATCGGTGTCGGGGAACTTCACGATGGCTCCGAACAAATGCTTCGCGATCACCCGCGACACACGTTCGATGATGCGGCTCACTGTCGGCTGAGACACATTCACCAGGTCGCCCGCCACTACTTGAAACGTGCCTGCTCCATAAAAGCGCAGCGCAATCAGAAGCTGCGTCATTGGTGGAAGAGGGTGGCCACGGTTGCTGCAGCTCTCCTCAAGGGGCAAGCAGTCAAGCAGCTTCTTCACGCTGCGCTTCGTGAAGCGATAGCGCGCCAGAAATTCGCTGTCGGTGTAGTGATCCATTGGATTTATCCGGTCCCTCAACCGTCGTCGTGGTATGCCTATGCAGTTTTCTACGTCGTCAAACAGCTCGCCGACGGCACATAGTCGACAAACGAAGCGTAATCCGCCATGATACTTCACTCAAGGAAAGGTTCAAGGTAGCTCTGGCCCTACCTCGACTATCTCGAGTAAAACGCTCGAGATTTCCTCCAGTCGAGGAGCCCTTCGAGTGGAGGGCGATATGTGAATTGGAAAACGGCCCTCAAGGAGCGTTTCGAGTGAAGGGTCGAGTCGAGGAGCGTTTATGAATACGGGGGTAAGTGGGAGAGTGGCCACCACGGCTGTTGGCAGTTTTTTCACAACCTGCTTGCCTTCACCTCTTTGCCCCAGCAGCACAAAGAAGCGGCGAAATCTCTCCTCCCTGTGAGCAGCAAACCCGTGCACAGCCACGCTGTACCCCACCGACAAGAAAGGGAAAACCTCTCCGGCACGCTGGCTCGGAAGCGAGCGTGCGAGGAGGAGGGTGGGTGACAAGGCATGCGGGGCCTCCCATTCACTATTTCTTGCTTCCAGTCCAGGTCGTGTGCCTGACAAGTTTGGTACGTCAGCCTGGCAGCTCATTGGCGTATTGCGGGTCCTTCTTATTCTTTTTTTTTTTTTTTTACTGCTACGTCGCGCGCGCGTTTGCACATGGTGCAGGCCATGCAGGCTGGTGTTCTCTGGCGTAGGTGCGCATGAAGATGCCCATTTTGCTGCTGCAGCTGCCGTGTGCATAACGTTTGAGAGTTGCTGCACGTGCTGGAAGACCAAAGCATTTATTGACATGTCTCGGAAGCTGAAGGCCCTTTCTTTTAAGGAGAAAATTGAAATTCTGAAGAAGGTCGACGAAAACCCCAAGGAAAAAACGCAATGACTTGGCAAAAGAGTTAGGCGTACCGCTGTCGATGCTCTGTACCATTGTTGGGCAGCGAGACGTCGTTTTGAGGAATGCCCAGCAATTCTGCACTAATGTCAAGCAAGCAAAGGCTGGAAGAGGTCCTGCTGATGTGGTTTGACAACGTGACAGCAGCTGGCATCAACGTGGACGGCAAGGTGCTATGCGAAAAGGCGGACAACATTGCGCTTTCCCTTCGTATCGACGATTTCCAAGCTTCCGGCGGATGGCTGCACCATTTTAAAGAAAGGCACTGGCTAGTTTACAAAGTTGTCAGCGGTGAAGCAGAGAAAGTAGACGAATCTCAGCTCAGCGACTGGCTGGGTACACTGCCGGCGCCGATTTCAGACTACACACCATGCGACGTGTTTATTTAACACTGACAAGGCTGGACTCTTTTTCAACCTGCAGCCGGAGAGAAGCTTGTGTGTGCAAGGCCAGGCTTGCCAGGGCGGCCAGAAAAGTAAGGAACGTATCACCGTGCTATTTTGCGCAAATGCCGACAGCTCTGAAAAAATTCAGCTTACTATCATAGGCAAATTAAAACAACCAAGGTGCTTCCGATCGGCAGGACGTTTGCCTTGCTTGTACAAGGGAAACAAAAAAAAGCATGGATGACTGCAGATATTTTGCGCGAGTTCCTGATGACTTTGGACCGGAAAATGGTAGCAAAAAACCGAAAAATATTGCTTTTCATCAACCAGTGCTTGGCCCATTCCAAAGACTGCAACTTCAGCAATGTTGCCGTGAAGTTTCTGCCCACAAACACCACGGGCCGTCTACAGCTGCTGGATGCGGGAATAATCCGAAATGTAAAGCACCGTTTCAAGGGGTTGCTTGTGTGGAGGCTCCTGGCGAAAATTGAGCGCAAGGATGAAAACTTGTGCACCTGCTTGAAGCATTACATTTCTTGGCCATGTCCTGGGATAATGTGACATAGGACATGATCGCGAACTATTTTCACAAGTGTGGATATTTTGCAGAATTAGATGTGGATTTGATGGAAGAAAGCTAAGAGCCTGATGCCAAGTTGAACATTGAGGGTTGGGGCAGTGATGTACCGTGCAGGGAATTTTCCCTTTCCAGGGAATTTTCAGCCGTCAGCGTGGACGAAAGGGAAAAAGGGAGTCTTCGCATTATTGCAGGGAATTTCGGTGGTGGAGAAATATTTTTGCAATGTTAGAAACACTGCCGTTACGAGGCGCTTTCAGGTTCTCTCCTCTAGAGTAACTCTACTGTCATCGTTCCCGGCGCAGGTAGCACACGAATTTATAGCCCTTGGGAGTTCTTCCCTTTATACCCACAGAGTATCTTTTTATTCACTCCACACGCCAGGCTTGAAACCCACATGTGCGCAACGCATTTACAGCACGAGCTCCGATATCGTAGATTGTCATTGTCGCAAACACTAGTGGAAGCCATTATATTCTTTTCTCATAAAATGGCAATTATGTGCGCACCAAGACAAGTCCAGACCAATACGATAAACGAAAGTACAGCAAAAGAGTAACAGTAATAAAATTAAAATAACACGCTTTTCCTTTTATTCAGCAGCTGTGTATGCACAATTGAGTATGTACAGCACTTCTTCCGCATCTCGAAGGTAGCTCCCTCGTAGTATTAAAAGCCAATCTCGGAGGCAATGCTTTGAGTTGTGCAGGAGCACAGGCGTAAAAAGAGAACGATGGCAAGAGGCAGAAACACGTCAAACATGCATATATGTATATAGATCAGTTGCTGCCTTGTGCAGGGAAATATGCGGGAATTTTTAGCGAGGCATGCAGGGAGAAA
>JABSTT010003475.1:0-28634 GCA_013339685.2 Hyalomma asiaticum | reverse complement strand
GAGTGATCCAAGCGATAACGACTTCCAGACTTCTAACCATAGCCTGTTGGTTTGTGTGTTGTGCATTAAAGGTCGTGGTCTGCGTTTTCAGTAGATTGTCCACATTGCGCTCGGTGAAGGAAGGACACTGATATCAGAAGCTGCTTCAAATTAGTACGCACACTGTTCAGCCAACGTTCAAGCCACCACACTCGCTGGTAGTACTTTTTGTGTCGCTGATGGAGCGTAGAAGAATCGTATTCTGGATATATCCACGTTTCTCGACTACATTCAATGGGTGATGCCAACATTCGAACGCAGCGTCCACCTGTGCTATGCCAGCTAGAATTCCACTTCACATAAAGGAAGTTCATATTATCGCTAACAGTGCTTCGTAAGTGCACGACGTTGCAGAAGGACGGATTATGGAGTTGTATGAGAGATCTTGCATACCACCTCTTGGTGTCTCATCTCAAAGCTGCAAACAGCTGCGCTCCGATTCTTTCCTGTGTCAGGTGTGTCCACAAGCGTTCACCCCGTGTGTGACACCCTATCTCGCCGGGCATTGCAAGAAAAACCCGCGCCTATGTATGTTGTGTGTTAGACAGTTTGACATTATGTACGCGCGGCGGTTAATCCAGGCTATGCATGAAAAGCCGCAATCAAATGGCCTCACCAATGGCCATGCCACGTACAACGTCGTTCACCAGAGCAAAACCTTTCTCCCTTTTCTCGCACTTGACAAGCGGCTTCAGCAACCCTCACCTTCGAAAAGCAAGTGTGTAAAAACGGCTATCTAGAATAACCGCAAACTTCAAAAGTGGTGGCCGAAGCAGGCGAGTACCCGATGTGCAGAAAGGACGGCGTTCGGGTACCAAGGCACCACTAACTGCAACAGAAGGCGCTCGGACTATTAGCATGTCGGGGAGGCCTTGGTCGTATGACCGGAGTGCTGCGTACATTGCATCAGACGTTTCGTGGAAGGAAGTGCTAGGGCAGAATGTTGCCGCCACGAGTACTTGGAAAGTTGCCTCAGCTAGGAAGACTCCAACTCCGCAGCCGTAGCCCACCTGCGTCCTCCGTTTTGTGTCACAAGGTGAGTCAACTAAATGTGTGCCATGAGTGAGCAGTACACAATGACAACCTCACCGCGAGAAAGCTTAAATGGCTTTTACGCACAGCACCATCCGCGAGTAATAATTTTTATCTCTGTGGAAAAATGCCGCACCTCCTTTTGTGATACATGATTGCGCCAGTACTTCGCCACTGTCCTGTCTTCAAAACTTTACTGTCATCACCACATATGCATGTCTGCAAGACCCCCAGTCAGAGGCAAAATGGCACAGCGCTTTTGCAAAGCCTGTGCGTCTCGGTTGTCTGCTATTTGCGCATGTCTAAACTTATAGGAACTTCAGTGTAGAAGCTGTATCTTTAGTCCTACACTTCTATAAAAAATCGCTTCCTGTACCTGGGTGTAGCTACGCCTTTTCTGCGCGGAATAAAAAAAAAGACAACTTTCTGCACTAGCTACCCTGGTTTAGCCAGTGTAGGTAAAAAAATTGCCCTAATAACTCAACAACTAATAAGCACAGAGTTGAAATTGCGAAATGGCGGCCAGATGTGAAGCTTGGCACAGAGATTAACGATGAATTACTTTAATATGCATGATTGACGTAGAGCTAAAGACGAAGACGTAAGAAAACACAGAGTGCACAGGACGAGCGCTGTCTCGCAACTGAAAGATTTATTTCGAAAAACCCAAACGGGAAATAAACAGCAAGGCATAACAGACATGCGCATAAGAAGGACAGTAAAGTACATTAATGAGCAACAACACGTGGACATTCTTAAGAACATATTCAAAACATGCCACTTGACGCTGCATGTGCCAAGCAGATAAGCATACTCCTTGTCTGTCAAATAAATCGACGGTTGGCTCACGCATGCGTCCCCCATTCTTCTAATATGAAAGGCCTCGATAACTTCACGGGTCATTTTGCTACTATGCCTGGAAAGGATTTTTGCATCTACGAAGACCGGAGAGCAGCCACAAGTGTCACAATGGGATACCAGATGGGATGCGTTAGGCTTCTTAAAAGACCGATTATGTTCCTTTAAAGGAACGTTGATACACCTGCCGCGTATTTTTATCGGATGACAACCCAGGGAATGCTAAGGCAATTAGTATAGATGTTGAAGACTTATTTTATTCCCTCGAGCAAGTCGAACTAATGTATAGTGTCAAAGAAGCGGTCACGCAATATAACGATGAGTTTAAGTTTACGCAGTGCTGTGGGATGCCCCTGGAATCGTTTCTAGAGCTGTTGCTGTTCTACCTAAATAACACCTTTGTGAAATGGGACGATAAGGTGTATGTACAAAAAGCGGGTGTCTGCATAGGCTCGCGGGTGGCACCGGTATTAAGTGATCTTTATTTGAGCCGCGTCAACAGAAAACTACAAGATAACCTAAAGGAATTGGCGTGTTATGTCTTTCGTTATGTTGACGACTACCTTGTGTTTTTCTCATGTGACAACTATAACAGAAAGGCGACTGATGTCTTGAAGGTCTTTCGTGAGTGTGGACTAGGGCTTAAGTTTACACTTGAGTTGATTAACGACAACAAGTTGCAATTCTTAGACTTGTGCCTTTCTTTTGAAGGTGACCATGTTTGTTGGTGTTACCTTCCTAGATAAAAAAAACCGCTCCTGCCGTTTACTTCAAGGCACTCGAAAGTTGTAAAAAACGGAATTGCATTCTCTGCCCTGAAGTCTGCTATTACTAAGTCTTGTACGCATGGTTTGGAGAGAAGTTTCTGTTCACAGATCCAGCGGCTAATAAATGCAGGTTTCCCGGGGTCCTTTCTGGCTAACTGCAGTGAAAGGCTGCTCAAATGGGTAATAAATCAAAATCGTCCCCACACCAGTGGTGAGAAGAAAAAGTAGGATAAGGTATCGGTTTTGCCTTATGTCCATAAACTTTCCCACGGCCTGAGCAACGTTGGCAAGAGATATGGCATTAAGACGGTGTTTTCTGCTCCACAGAAGCTCTCCAGGATCTGCCCTCTCGTTAGGAAAAAAATGGAGGGTAGTGAAGAGAAAACTGATGGATGTGAAGTTAAACATGTGAAGTCCACCAGTGTTCCTTGTGGGCGGGGGGTTGTGTACCAAATACCGCTTACTTGCGGAAAATCGTACGTGGGACAAAGCGGCAGGTGTATCAACGTTCGTTTAAAGGAACATAATTGGTCTTTTAAGAAGCCTAACGCATCCCATCTGGTATCGCATTGTGACACTTGTGGCTGCTCTCCGGTCTTCGTAGATGCAAAAATCCTTTCCAGGCATAGTAGCAAAATGACCCGTGAAGTTATCGAGGCCTTTCATATTAGAAGAATGGGGGACGCATGCGTGAGCCAACCGTCGATTTATTTGACAGACAAGGAGTATGCTTATCTGCTTGGCACATGCAGCGTCAAGTGGCATGTTTTGAATATGTTCTTAAGAATGTCCACGTGTTGTTGCTCATTAATGTACTTTACTGTCCTTCTTATGTGCATGTCTGTTATGCCTTGCTGTTTATTTCCCGTTTGGGTTTTTCGAAATAAATCTTTCAGTTGCGAGACAGCGCTCGTCCTGTGCACTCTGCGTTTTCTTACGTCTTCGTCTTTAGCGCTACGTCAATCATGCATACTTTCCAACTAGCCCAGCTTTCTATTCTACTGGAATTACTTTAATGTTTATCAAGGCTTGCAAGTAACTCGTTGTTGCTTGTTTCAATTAGAAAAAATGAGGCAGGCAGGTGTAACAAGAACACTAAAATTTGTTGTTCCTAGTCATGTCGATGGACAGATAGGCGATGTGGTGCGAACGAGGGAGGACATGGTTAAGGTACTCGATGCTGTTCAATTAATGGTCACTTACGAGGCTCTCGTGGCACCCTTTCTAACGCTTCTTTAACAGGTTGAGCACGACAACAGGTGCACCATACTGAGGCAGCAGTAAGTCGAATCACGACAGAAGGTCCACCATACGGACGGAGCAGTAACTCGAAGTGCGGACCTGCTGCAATGTAGTGTGGGTTGTGGGTGGTGCGTACGTAACGCGAATATGGCCACCCCTATGGGTTCCGGCTTAGCGAGCCACAGGGGTGTACCTAACTTGTACTCCGTTGCACATGTGCGTTCGGACGGCAAAGGCTTCGAGCGCAGCATTGCAGTGACAGTACTGCTCTCAGATCAACCGCAACACTTTATTTCACTACGGCGACGCCCCAAACACTGCACGCCGCCCTCAGTAACAAGCGGCGGGAGAAGGAAAGGCTTCGCCACGCCACAGGCGAAAATACAAAGACCCGCAAGCTGTCGTATATCGCATTCCCTTATCGTGCGGCCGGGCTTACATCGGCCGTACTACTCGATGCCTTAGTGGTCAAACAAGAGAGCCTGTTGCCCCATTGGAGACAACAGCACCTTGTGGGCACCTTGCAGCTCAGTGCAGGGACTGCGCATGTCAGGCACACCTCGATCAATTCTCCGTCATAGCCAAAGGAGGCAATAAATTCAAGCGCGAGATAAAGGAAGCATTTTTAAAAGAAAGGATCTGGACATTCACCAAAATGATTTAAGACAACGAATGTATTAACGTTTCGGCTCCCCCATGGGAACGTTGTTCACAATAAAAACATAGGCACAGCTGTTGGTCTTTATTTGCGGCGTATCACGCGAATAAGAGACTGGCGTACAACGGAGGAAGATTTCCCTCGTTGCGATTAAGCGTATGTGATGTGGTGTGGATGGTCAATGGCTCTAGATAAAGGCGTGCAGCATGATTCTTCTCCCTGGCAATCACACGAGCGTTTCTCCTGTCGATAGCGCGTGACGTAGTGTCAGAGTGCTCGGCCACAGCACTGGACATAACATGTTTCTTCTTAACGTCGTTTTTGTGCTGTTGAAGTCTCGTCTTCTAGTTGCTGGCTTCCCCCACGTGCACATAACGTGAGTCAGCACACAGGATGAAGCACACACAACTCGGGAACGTTTCCTTCTCAAGAGGGTCTTTCACTCGCACGAGTTCGTGCGGTTTTGCCCCGCCACGGTGGTCTAGTGGCTAAGGTACTCGGCTGCTGATCCGAGGGTCGCGGGATCGAATCCGGGCCGCGGCGGCTGCATTTCGATGGAGGCGAAATGTTGAGGCCCGTGTGCTGTGCGATGTCAGTGCACGTTAAAGAACCCCAGGTGGTCGAAATTCCCGGAGCCCTCCACTACGGCGTCTCTCATAATCAGAACTGGTTTTGGGACGTAAAACCCCACAAAACAACAGTTCGTGCGGAGCTTCCGGGATGGCACGTCTACTGCCTGCACGTCATAAAGCCGTAGAACTCTTGCAAGGGGCTCGCTCACACCCGGAACGTAAGGTATCACGGCCCGCTTCTGTGTGGGTACAGGGTGGGCTGGTATCGCGCAAGCCAACTGGTGCCCTACTGAGTCATGGAAGTACCCAGGGTACTCGCACGCCATACGCTCCTGCCGCACCAGTGCACTTTTCAGCGATCGGTCTTCCCCCGTTGTGCACACCCTTTCCGCCCGACGAAGGAGGAAGCCGATAACGGAACTCTTCTGCGAAGCACGGTGCACAGATGTGTAGTTTATGTAGAGCGCAGTGTGAGTTTGCTTCCTATGCACCTTGAAAGAAAAGCCAGGGCAATCATGTTTCACAAGAGCATCCAAGAACGGTAACTCCCCGTCACATTCCGCTTCTGCAGTGAAATCAATTGCTGCATGCATGCTGTTCAGGTGAACCGTGAAATGGTCGAGGCTCTGCCGCTGCGAAACACTGAAATAGACATCGACATACCTTAGAGAGACCTTCGTCTTCGGCGTAAGCGAGGACAGTGGACGAGCATCAATAGCCTCCATTGTTAGGCTGGCGCCAGTCACCGAAATGGACACACCTATCGCCGCTCCGTGTACTAGCAGGTAATACTTCTTCTGGGAGGTGAAATAGCTGTTTGACAGGCAAAACTTCAGTAACCTACCTAGGTCGTGCACCTCGTTGGGAAATCTCTCAGGGTCGTTGTCGAGGGCGGTGACGCGCACATCCACGGACATGTCGATAGGTGCACTCGTGAACAGTGACGCCACGTTGAAGAAAACTCTGACTTCGTCAGGATCGACTGATGTGTCTTTGACCTTCGATGAAGTCGTACGTGTTGCGGAGGGGGGTAGCCCCTTTGCCTACCAGTGGTGAGATGACCTTATGAAGAAAATTTGACAGCTTGTATCGGGGGCAGCATGTGAGGTCCACTGTGGAGCGCAGGGGAACATCGGCCTTGTGTACCTTCGGCAGGCGACATATGGCTGGAGATGATGCATTGTGACAAAGCAATTTGTAACACAGCTGGCTGTGTTGAGGCGGCACCATGCGGAAGACGTCGGCCAGCAGTTTCCGCAAGTCCTTCTGTAGCGGGTTGCTTGCGACTGGGGCATACATCTGGACATCACTCAGAAGTGCATGCAATTTTTCGAGGTACTTAATTTTGTCCAGAAGAACTGTAGCGTTACCGTTGTCGGCAGGGAATCTTACAATATCCTGGTTCTCCCGTAGCCTCTTGACGGCATCAGGATCCTGCTGGGACAAGGGGGTCACAGTGGCTTGAGTGCGCAGCTTCGACAAGACGATCACAAAATGTATGCGAGCCTCATCACGGCGAGACTGGTCGACCAAAGATACAGACCGTTCAGCAGCCCTTACCCAGTTCTTTGTGTCTGTCACGAGGCCCATATTGAAGTTGAGACCGAGATTTAGAACAACCATCTCGGGGCCGTCAGGCTGGTACGAGGACACGTTGTACACCACCTTCTTTGGGGGGCTTGGCAACTGCGTAGTGAGGCGCTGCCTCAATCTTTCCTGCTTTCTGTCGTGGCGTTGCTCGTCTTTACAAGTACGTAGGTTTGCCTGGTAATTGGCGTGCAGCTATATGCGTACTAGTGTTTCAGGGGATCGAGCCTCAAGGCAGCGTCAGCAAAAGAATGCCTTGTTCTTAAGTCTTCGTTGTTGGTTCTTGCAGTCCATAATTCTTGCCTAAAGCAAACTCCGCTCCGCCTTGGAAACTACACCTAGTCAACATCTTGTCGACACAGCCATATTATTTACTTTATGGAAGCTGTATGCAAAAATGGGTGACAAAAGCATGTGGGCCCTTAGCAATTAGCGTCTTCGGCGCATGCAATAAGTACACAAAATTAATGCGCCCAGGTGCCAGTAAAAGAACATGCGTATATTGTTTCAACTTTTACGTGCACGATAGATGGATTACATGAAAATAATAAACAGAAACAATCATATAAGCGGCCAAGAAATTAAAAAACCGAGCGAGGTCAGTGTTTTTTCAACATACAAAAAAATACATACAATAGCAGTAGTATTAAAAAAAATTTGAGCACATTGTATTTCTAGAACAACGTAGCACTATATTTTTATAGCACCAGAGTTCGGCAAGAAATTGAAAAGTGTTTTTAGCTTAATAATGTCCTCTAGTGAGCGAGAAAAACTGGGGCTTTTTGTCTCGACTGGGAGAGCACTCCATATGTCACTATAAGCTAACAGCCGCTTACTGTATAAGTGGTGAACCGCTGGTATTTTGAAATTATGGTTATCTTGACTTCTTGTGTCTTTTGGAGGGGATAAAGATAGTGCAGGGAAGCGGGTTAGTACTCGACAGAACTGTATGCATAGCACGTGTTGTTTGATAGTCACGTGGAACGATAATGGGCATAACCTGTAGTTCGCGACACAGCGGTGAAGTATGTTCCCTGCTGTTTGGAAAGGTTAAAATGCGCTGGCACGTATTTGCAAAACGATAAGGTGCTAGATACGAAGAATACGTATATCCCCGTGATTTTACACAGTATATATGACGACAATGGAAAATTGCAAATTATACTATTCTCAGTGTACTTGGAGGAAAGTGCTGACGTGCCTGATTCAGCACAGAACATGCATGTGTTAGTTTCTTGCAGACGTTACTCATGTTTCTTAAAGTGCAGTGAGGGATCGAGCGTGATGCTGAATTATCGGCATGGGTCCACGTGGACGATTTCTTTGTTATCGACTTTCAAAGTTACTGAACGTTTATTGTGTTGCTCGAGGGTGTATGTATAACGTAATAAGTTTTAGTGCAGTTCAATGTCAATTTATTTGCAGTCAACCATTTAGATATATTAATCCGTTCTTTATTAGCAGCTTCGTCTATTTCATCATTTTTACCGGAGATTAGCACAACTGTGTCATCAGCGTATATAACGGCATCACCATCATGCAGGCCGTTGGGGAGGTCATTTATGTATACGGAAAATAATAGGGGCCTTAATACCGATCCTTGTGGTACCCCATGCGATATTTGCAAGAAATCGGAAGTGTCTCTCTACTGTTGGTTTGTGAGACAGCTTCGAAAAAGAGTTTACGCTATGTCACGAGAACCATAGCAAGCTAGTTTCATTTGTAAATGTTAATGGTCAACAGCATCAAACGCTTTTTAAAAATATAAAAATACGCCACTAACTTTTCCTTTGTTATGCAAAGCGTTATATATCGTATTTACAAAGACGTAAGAGCTATGCTTATTGAGCTGCTCGGCCGGAATCCGTGCTGGTTAGTTACCTAGATGTTGTATTGTAATAAAAAAGCTGAGCATTTGTTTTTATGAGCTTCTCAAACAGTGTATTGATTGTAGACGAACAAATATTGGCCGGCATTTTTCTAGGAGATCAGGATTTCCGCCTTTGAGCAGGGTAAGCAGCCTTGCCTCTTTAAGAATATCAGATGAAGTGCCAGGGTGAAAAGCGGCGTTGAACATGTTCTCTCAAAAATGAAGAAAGTAAGTCTGTATTTCATTTTAGAAATTTTATCGTAACAGCATCACAACCGGCTGCTTTACCAGTGGGCAATGAGAGCACCGAAGACCTAAATTCCGTAGATGTTATGTCAAAGAATACAAATGAATGCACAGTACTTGGAGGCAATCCTAAATGATTAACCTGGGGGATTTGTAGGGCAAGATTACTGCCAATATGAACAAAATATTCATTGAAATCATTTGCCAGCTTTCGTTTTGAATATTCCTAGAGGGACTAGTCTGGGAGTTGCGGCGCGTCAACTTTCCCCATGATGACTAATTAAATTGTCTGCCATAGCTTTGTCGAGTTTCGTTGGTTGTTCAAAATAAGTTGAATGTAGTATGCGTTTTTGCTGCTGCGTAACACTGCTACTAGCTTGTTCCTGAAAAACTTGTACGGTTTCCTATAAAAGCAGTTTCCTTTGTTTTGCTTTCGCTTTTTCTACCAGTAATCCTTTTTACTAGCAAGTTCCAAAATGTTTCGTGTTACCCAGAGCTGAACCGGATGCTCAAAATATTTTGTACAGGAGGGGGTGCTTATTAAAGAGCTGCAAAAGCGCACTGTCAAAGCAAGTGACTTATTGTTGAAGTCACTGTCGCGTGTAATCATATCTCCAACAGAAGTGAGGTGAAGAGACCGATAACCGAGTGACATGCTGGTAAAAAAGGCGCCAACAGAAACATGGCAAAATGATCGGTAATACCGCTATCTATTACTCCCGAAATGTTATCGTCTGGGTTAATAGCGTGGAAGACAAGTTAATAACACGAGTAGGGTCTGCAACGACATTATATATAAGCCTTAAGAACCAATCAGTGTTTTATAAGCGTCATTAGTGCTTCCAATCACATCTATGTTGATGTCACAGCATACAAAAGCATTCTCATTCATTAGCGATAACTGTACAAGAACGGTTCCGAAGCAATCACGAAATGTGGTTACGTGAGAATAGGGAGGCCGATACTTTTCACTATATTAATTCCATTCGCTAGTTCCATAAATAACGTGCAATCTTCCTGCCGCGTCTGATCGATTTTATATTGAAGTACTTCTACGTACAACAACACGCCCCTCCTCTGTTTTCCAAAGCGAGGAACCGAGACTACGTTATATCCAGTTATGTTAATGTGTTCATTTGGTTTTAGCTCGTTTCTGTGAAAGCGATTACATAAAAATGAAATTTATGTTCAGCCAATAATAACCACAGGCTATTTGTTTCTATTATTGCTACGCATGTTGCAATGTAACAGCTCAGTTATGTGTCCGTGTGCGAGTTATTTATTTCTTGTGCTGAGAGCTTTATTTTCTACTTGAAGTTTGTAACATTTTGGCAAGGTCACTCTGGTGAAATGTGAATCGCCGACGACGTTTCTATCTTGAGAACAAGAACGTTGCCCTGCGAAACCCACGAAAATTTCCACTGCCTTTCTTCGCAAAGTTGAGTAGCCTTCCCAAGCAGGATCTTGTTTCCAAAACAAAAGTGCTCATTTATGTAGACGGCGTTTGTGCCCTCAAAGCCAAAATCAGGAATAGTTAGCCTTTTCTGCTGCTGCATGAAACACCTTGTTGCTACAAGAACGACTGACAACCCTGACGATAACATGCCTTTCCTTTTTCCTTTGTAAGCACCCTATGTACATCAATTTCAGCGGTTTCAATCTTGGTCCCCAGTTTCTCGCCAAGAACTTATACAATGGCCTCGGGACGGTCTGTGGGATCATGTGGCAACCCTTTAATTTCTATGTTGTTCTGTCTGATGTACTGTTTGAGCTCGATCAGGTCCGCTCTAGTGACAGCCAGTTCCTTCGTTAGCTTTGCATTTTCTTTTTAAGGGCAATATGACACCATTGCAGGTTCCCGAGTTTTGCGCATACTTCAGTAAGGCTGGTTTTATTAGTATCAAATTTGTTACTCATGAATTTTGACATCTTTGACGTTATGGCCCAACGTCGCGAACCCCAGGTGGTCGAAATTTCCGGAGCCGTCCACTACGGCGTCTCTCATAATCAGAACTGGTTTTGGGACGTTAAACCCCACAAATCAATCAATCAATCCTCCCACTTCTCCTTTCCCCTAAGGCGCTTAGCCGTGTCCCCAGTATGGGAGACAGGAATTAGCGTCTCTTCCTTCCTAACGAACCTCTCCCCCCCTTTTAATTAGCTAACAACTCCCTCAAACCGTTCACATCTGTGAGCCGCTCTGTACATTTCAATGCGCACCGGGAACGCCTATCGACTCTCACCCGCTCACAGCGCTGCCATCCACATGCCATCCACTCCCGGAGGATGAACCTAGAACGCGCGCGTTTGATTCTTCTTTTTCGCCCTCTGTACCGATTTATGACATACCGAACTTTCCGGGTGCGCACTCGCTTGGACTGACGCCAGCGCCGCCACACGTCGGACAGGCTTTGTCTACAGCAGCTAACGCACATCGGACACTGTTTTGTGACTATGCTGCTGATTGCATATGGGGCTCGGATAATGTACCACTTTCATCCCATTTGTGCTGTTATACATAATGCGTCAATTTTACTTTCAGGTATGGCCAAACCGGTACTGGCAAGACGTTTACCATGCAAGGCAAAAGGTCGAACGTAAGCCTGGGCTGGGCCTACGACTCCTTGGCTGCTGTCGTAGCACGCGCAGTTCGGCACTTTTTGAGGAATTTGTCTCGGCACCTCGACTTTACGATCAAAGTGTCCAACGATCAGCTGTAAAATGAGCTCTTTGACGTGCTCAGGATCAAGCCTGAAGATCTGCTCCGGAAAGGTCTGTGTGTCTTCGTATTTCGCCCAATGTTGTCATATTGTCTATGTGGAGTAAACTTGCAACAAAGACGGTGCGTTGATATTGTACCAGTTTTTTTCAATCTTGCTTGGCTGCGTTATTCTTGCTCATTTGGACAGTGCCGGTCTTCAAAATGTGCCGCCAGTTTCAAAAGTGAAATTCTGAAACATTCGTTCCTACATTTTTGAAGTCCCTGTTTGATGAGGCCTACTTAGCAAGAATTGTTTTTCTGGTAACCTGTTCACCGATAGGGAGCACCCTTCCTCATGTATTTGAAACAGACTGAAGGGTTCTGAAAAGAACTGCAGGGAAACTCATCAGAACTGTCACTACATGTGAATATTATGTCATGCCACTTCGCCGCACCCCGCCATGGTTGCGGGGTGCGGCCAGAAAGCGTGGCCCAGGCCATCGATTGAGCACACTTCTCTCGAGAGCGCACTCAAAGCTAAGTTAAAGAGAAATGGAGAGAGAACTGCTCCCTGCGGTGTGCCTCTGGGACCCAAGTCGTACGTCTTGGAACCCAAACAGCCTAGTCTAATGGTGGCTTTGCGGTCTTTGAGAAACGACCGCACATATGCATAGAAGCGATTGCCGAGTGCAGCGTCGGCAATCGGTTGTAGTATGTGCGAGTGTTTAACGTTCTCGAAAGCCTTTTCTAGATCTAGTGCGAGCACAGCCCTGGTATCCCTGGACTGGCCCGTTAAGATCTTGTGTTTCAGAATAAGCATGACGTCCTGTGTCGACATGGACGGGCGAAAGCCTAGTTGATTAAAAGGGAGGAGGTGTTTCTCTTCCGCATGTTTCGTGACCCGTTTGAGAATGACGTGCTCAGCCACCTTGCCCACACACGAGGTGAGGGAGATTGGCCTGAGCGAGCCAAGCTCAAGGGGTTTGCCCGGCTTAGGTATGAGCACGACGGCGGCTTTGCGCCACTCGAGCGGGATTTCGCCGGATTCCCATACCTCGTTGATGTGTTTAGTGAGGAGGTCTATGTCCTCGTCTGCTAGATTTTTGAGGAGTTTGCTTGTAATGCCGTCTGGGCCAGGGGCTGATCTCCAGTTTAGCTCAGCAAGTACTGCCCGCACCTCCGCACTCGTGAAGGGAGAAGCCAATGGGTCTTCTTCCGTGTGCATTGGAAGTGGGGGGTAATCCCTGTCTGAGCTCGACTCGGTACAGAGGTAGCGCGACGCGAGCTCGTTTGTAATCTGTTCGTCCGTAAAGTTTTCCTAGCGAAGCTTATGAATTAAGCGGTCTATGGTGAGTTGCTGATTGGATTTCGTGGGTTTGTCGCCCAACAGATGTTTGAGGAGGTTCCATTTCGATCCTTTACTCATCCGGGTATCTACCGAGTTGCATATCTCGTCCCATTGCTGTCTAGCTAAAGTTCGACTGTGCTCTTCGATTTGCTTGTTGAGCTCCGCGATCTTTTAGGGGCGAAGCTCCTTAAGGCGTGGGTCTGTACATCCCATGGTGTTCGTTGGTGATGTACGTAGCCACGTCTACTTTTATAAAAAAAAAATTCCGAAAGTTGTGTCCTCTGCCTGGATTCGAACCCAGGCTCTCGGCGTGGCAGTCGAGCGTTCTACCACTGAGCTACGCCTTTTTTTTTCTTTATTGCATGGAAATAGTTCCGTAAATGGGTTTGAATTGTACTATACAGTTGCACACATATTAACAGTCTAGCATAAACAAAACACGTCTTTGCACTTTTAAGCTCATAGACTCCTCAAAAGTCAGGCAAACAGACACAAGCGTCCAGAAGCGAAAGCCAGTCCGGAACAGGATCAAAAGTCTCAACCACACTGCGTACTTGGGCAACCTCTTCTCGGAACACAGACTTCGTCGAGCGAGGTGGTTCAGCATGCCTGTCAATGATGCGGCTCCTCCAGAGGGCATAAAGTCCTAACAACATGACCATATCATACGGCATAGTACTACTGCTCTTGCTGAACGGGAGGAACCTAATTCCATGAGGTGTGAGGGGAAGTTCTTTTCTAATCGTCCGCTTGAGAATGTCCCAGAAATAAAATGCATCTTGACAAACAATAAAACAATGTTCAATGGTCTCAGGTTGACTGCAAAGTCTACAGTTTACTGACCAAGGTACGTGTATTCCTTTTTCATTAAGCCAGGTCTTCACAGGTAACGTACCCGTGTGTAGCTTGAAGAAAAACGTTTTCGCAGCAGGTGATACACACACTTTACGTACACGGAAAAACACATCATGTCCAGATAACGACAAATATGGCAACCGGTAAACAGGCGCAGAGAAAAGGTTGTTCACGAGTGCAGCAGATAGTGTTGTTCTATCGACAGTATATAAGTACTCTAATGTGAATCTAGCTTTTAAAAAACAGAGAGTGTCAACAATTTCTTTCAGAAAGCCCCATAGCCGCGATTCTTGAGGAGTGTTTGTCGTTACAAAAAGAAAAGGGAGGTGATAAGCAATACGGGTTCCAAGAACGGCTAGTAGAAATGGATGACAAACATCTTTCAGGTAGAAGAAGCGAAGTACCAATTGTCGCACAAACAAATGCACAAGATTGAGGCCCCCCTTATCGAGCGGTAGGAAAAGATAGTCTCTTCTCATAGCTTCCCAAGATGAACGCCAAATAAAACAAGCGAATATTCTGTGAAATGCCTGTAAATGGACACGGGAGCAGTGCAACACCTGCAGGACATAAATAAGTTTTGACGCTAGAAATACATTGCATGCTTTAGCTCTAGCAAAAATAGAAAGGTCACGACCCTGCCAATTAGCCACTTTTCGACGTATAGTACTTATGGCAGACGTCCAATGAGGACCACTATTACGGTAATTATCGAGAGGTACCCCAAGGTACCTAATTGGAGCTTCATTCCAATGAACATTCGCAAACACTGAAGGAGTTGAAGCCCACATGCCTATCCAAAATCCTCTGCTTTTTTCAAAATAATGCTAGCTCCCGCAATGTCGCAAAACCGCAATGTGGTATCTATTGCTTCCTGAACACTAGGTTTATCGGTGCAAAAGAAGGCAATGTCGTCCGCATAAGCTAAAACTTTAATTTCCTCAACTTCATACCTGTATCCTCTAATGCTAGAATTAACAAGTACACTCAGACAAAGCGGTTCCATATATATGGCAAAAAGTAAAAGGGACAGCGGGCACCCCTGACGTACGGATGAATTCACCTGGATTACGCCTGACAGAGTGCGATTTACAATTAACCTTGTTGTGCACCTTTTATAACAAAGTGCTATGCCTTTGTACAATGCATCGCCTAGCCGTAGGTGACGCAGTAGCCGGAATAAAAAATCATGCTGTACCTTGTCAAAGGCCTTGGCGAGGTCAATCTGAAGAAGAGCTACTTGATCGACACGCCTGTGGTTGAAAAATTATCGCTAAAAGACCTAAACAGGTATAATGTCTCCCGCGGAATCGCATTACAAACGTAATGTTACGTTGAAAAATAGTAATACACCGCTACACGACGCGAAAATGGATTGTATAACGACGTCGAGGCATCATTTGAAAGAACACAGAGCTGCGTGCTTTGTAGCTTTGAACCCATTACGGAGGCACTGGTAATTATGGCGCAGTGGGTACTTCCCTACTTGGCAAAATGATAAGTTATGGCGCAGGAGATACCTACCACTTCTACTTGCACTAGTTTCCTCAAGCGTTTAAAGTGCCCTCTAAGAAAGTAGCTCCTCCTGCTTACGCTGTCACTGTCCTGCAGTTCCGCGCAGGCCTGGCTCTAGCACAGCATATCCCCCTTAAACGCGAGTTCCCAGCGTACGAATACAGTGTTTCTCACGCCTTTACATGATGATCGACTGGGCGATTTACGCGAAAGATTCACGGTTTAACGATGATTCCCTCCGGAGCTTCCCCCACTCATCATCATTCACCCCGTGGATATGTTTGCGAAGACGGCGGTTGAGCTTTTGCATTTTCCATTTCGCCTGTAAGGCTTGCTGCGCCTCGATGAGGTGAGCAAGTCGGTTATCCATGCGCTCTACATCGCGAGTGGTTTCTATTTCTTTTGTGACTGTCTTTACGTCCTCTTGTAACCGAGCGACCAGGTCGCGAAGAGATGTGTAGGTGTTTTCATCTTGCTTTCTAAGGGTGCGAAAATGATCCCAGTCGACCACCTTGAATTTGCGGGGTGGGGGGCTGGATACGGCTAGGGCGATGCTACAGATGTAGTGAGCGCTACCTAGATTGACCTGTGTGTTAATCCACGTAGAGTTGCGGATGTTTCGAACTACTGCCTGCCAAGTCTGGAGAAGTATCTCTTGTTACCGAGTTACCCGCGTGCGTAGGGAACGCGGGGTCTGTGAGTAGTGTGAGAGAGTGGTGTGCTATCTGCGTGGCAAGCACTTTGCCTTTCGAGTGGAGGTATCCGTAACCCCGGTCGGGGTGCGCAGCGTTAAAATCCCCCGCAATCAATAGCGGGCTGTCGCCTGCTATCTTGCATGCTTTCTGAAAGAAAGCTATGAATGTTTGTCTGCTGTTGGCAGGTGAGCTGTATTCGTTAAGAAGAAAGACCGACTGTTTGAGATGTGCTTTCGGAATGAGTTCTATGAAGATGTGTTCGACCTTGAGGTCAGGGTGAACTTCATGCTTGGTGTACGAAAAAGATTTTGCAATACAAGTGGCAATCCCCCGTTTACCCTTCTGAAAGAATGACTCTACACGGTATCCTCGCTATGCGGGGCTATCGGTGAGCGTCTCCTGAAGGAGGAGGAGAGAAGGGTGCTCAGCACTTGAGCGCAGTAATTGTTGCAAGGCGTCCTTCCGTTTTGGAAGCTAAGACAATTCCATTGCCAAATCGTGAGATTCTTTGAGCTAGCCATGTTTAATGAAGAAGTATTTGCCGGCCCTGCATTTGTTGAGGCCGGTCTTCTTCGAGGATTTGTACTCGTGCTGTTATTTCATTCATTTGAAGTTTCAGCGGGTTGATCGCGGACAATATGTCTGCACGGAACTGTTCTAGCAGAGCTGTCATATGTGCTATTATGCTCGACATCGTTAGAGATTCTTCGGCCTCTAGCGCGGGGTCTGCGCGTTTTTTCGCGCTGCGTGCTGGGTTTGAGGCAGCAGGAGGTTCACTAGCGTTGCTGTCGCGTTGCTCTCGAGGCGGGGGCGTTTTAAGGAGCTCCTTGATCTCAGAAAGCTCTTTGCGAAGAAAAGCATTCTCGCGTTCGAGAGCTTGAATTTTGTCTGTTACGGGCTGTGGCAATGAACACGAGCGCGCGGGGGCACGGGTCTCACCTTTACCGGTGACCTTGTCTACCCAAGTGGGCTTGCAGGCATCCGGGGCCCGTGAGCTTCCCGGTGTGGCCTGTCCTTGGGGTTGAACGACCCTTGTAGGTGTTGACTGGGTGTACGCTGCCGGCAGGAGGCTTGCAGCGGACACCGGTGACGAACGGCTCTTGTTGCGGCGTCGACGGCGTTGACGACGGCGCCGCACGAGGTAGGGTACTTGATAGCGGCTCCGGCAGGTCCGGTCGCCCGTTACGTGCGCGCCTCCACAAAGGGCGCACTTGGGTGCAGAGCATACGTGGTCCGGTCCGGGAGGTCCGTGGCCGCACATGTCACACAGCTTCTCGGTGGGGTGCGGGCAGACGTCCTGGCGGTGACCCACTCGGCCGCAGTTGCGGCAAGTGTCTATCTGGCGTTTATAGACTGTGCAGCGATACATGATCGGTCCGCAGTAAACGTAGTTCGGTACCTTGAGGCCGTTGAACAGGATGACGACCGTGGTAGTGTTTTTGATTCGGCGTGCGCCGAGCACGGTTGGGTTGCGCGGCGTTCGTAGCATGCGTTCCAGGTCGACGTCGCTGAAGTCGACGTCGACGCCGCGTATCACCCCGCGGCAGGAGTGACCCGGCGGGGTAAGATCGGTAGTAACTGGGTGTCGCTGTTCGGTGAGAATAATTTCTTTAACAGTGCAATAAGCAAGGGCATTCGTTTCTTGCGGCGTGCTCACCACGAAGATGTTCTGCACCGAGTTCGAGCAGACGATGTCTTCTTCGGTAGCCGACGGCGGCAGGCGTGCGGCCATCGTTAGTGCGTTGAAAACCTTGTGTTGGCTGCAGAGACGCACGTCGAGACCGCCGCCCGGGTGAACGACGACTCTGAAGTGATCCTTGCGCAGATTCGGCAGCTTGCTGGCAGTAGCGAGCCATTTAAGTGAACTGGGCGGTTTGGCGCCAACTGCGGCGCCCTGTTGCCCTACATGTTGCGGCGCGTTTGCGGCGGCCTGTGCTTTGTTTACGTTACGACGACGATATGCTGGGAGCCAGCCACATCCTGCGGCGGCGGCTTCGGGAGAGATTTCTTCGCCATCGACCACTGATGACAGCGGCATGCTTGCAGCTGCGGTAGCGAGCGCCTCGCGGCGCGGCGCCGAGGAAACGTAGTCGTGCTAGGCCTATAGAAGGCTTAGGTTGCGAGTGCAGAACTGAGATTAAAAAAAGGGTTAGGATGGGGCCTACCGGCGTAAATTTGGTATCCAAATACTCCCAGTGACTTGCCGGTGATGATCCGGTAATGCAGAGAGGCCGAAACGGGCATCGACCGATTAAATGTGCATCGGTGTCGGGAGCCGTGGAGACTCGTCCACACTACTCACCGCCACCTAGCGGATCTCTCCAGTATAGCAAGGGAGTGGGAAAGAGAACTGGGGGTTAGGAGGCATGATATTAGGCATATGAGAGAACGGAAGAGCTTGCAGCCTGACATTCCTTATAAGTCAATTTGAACCTAGTTACGAGATCCAAATCGCGTATCATGACGTGACAACTAGTCATTTAACATGTTCAAGCCAAAATCATGTGACAGCTAGTCGCATGACTCCGTTGAGCTTGCTACCTGCATTTCCTTACATTGATTTTTTTCATTGTCTCGACTATAGCTTAGCATATTTAACCTGATCTTATCAGACATTCATTTTTTCCACTATACAGAAGTGCGAACACTCATCACAGATTTTCCAACATGTCCTTACGCGTGAAAATTGGTTCATTTTTTATCTAGCGGAGTGCGCACGGGTGCTTAAGATTTGAAATCCTTAAGTCGTCTTGAATTCAAAGAATGCATTGAAAAAAAACCCTAGAATTCCTTTTCCATCCTTGAAAGCCCTCTACTTTTGTGGATTTGTAGCGGCCTGATAGTGCAAGTTGCACTTCTTGGCAATTCAGCATAATCCCGGCGAGCTTCGGTATTCACAGCATTCCACAACGCTTTTTCCCATGTAGCTTGCTTCGACTTCCAGGGGGCCAGAAACATAAGCTTCCTGACCAGTGAGCCGGGCAGCTCCTAAGGAAAAAATTGCACCGTTGCACTTTTTATAGCGAAAATTCAGTTATATTTAGTGGAATTTGGCACTTTTTTTCTCTTTTGCTTTGTCTCGAAGTGGCATCTGTTGACAACCACTGTGTCACATCCACTGTGTCACATCGTATGTGACACAGTGGATAGGGAAGCTGACGTTCATATCGCGAAATTGCTTGTTTTGGAACCAACGTTTCCCAGCGTTTTTATAATTTGCTGTAGCTTACGGATATTGTCATAATTGAAATTCAATGCACAGTTCACTGTGCTTTTTACTTGATAACTAAGTAATTTCTAATTTCTTCCATCCATTCCTTGGTTTTCATTATTGGCGTAATACACATTTCGGCAAATCTGTATTTTCAGAATATTCCTATGTTTCATAATGCCTGTATCGTAAACTTTTAAAACAACTAAATTTTATCAGATGAAAATGTAAATTACTTTCGGGATAACGTTCTTTGAAAAGCTTTTGGAAATGTTGGCCTGCTTGGGGTTGCGAGCTGGCTCTCCTACTGCTTGTTTTGTCTTGTAATAGGCCCTGTTAGTTGGCTGGGCCCACACTTCCACTACGTACACACCATATAGATGAGGGTATTTGTTGCAGAGAAGGAGCTAGTTTTCACGGGTTGTTGGGCAGATCGAGTGCAAGAAGCTACCGTGATAGAATGCACGGTCAGTTCTGCAGATTTTATAATGGGCCACCTCATCTTGGGAAAACAGGGCTATTTTTCCTTATTATTGATGTCTTCAGCTGAGTCACAAGCATTTCTAGCTGCCTTACAGCTTTCTCATTTTACATGCACTGAGCAAGTCTTTTCGCTTTATGTCTACACTTGTTTCCTTGTACTTTGTTATTCGCATCTAAATGTTGACGTACAACCGGCATGATGGTAAACTACTTGCAGTTGACATCCAGCACAGGAAAGTCTGCCCAGAAATTTCATTGCCATTGCTGTAAATTTCCAGGGTACCGTCGTAATCGAGGACCTTCAGAAGATGGCAGTAAACAGCCGTGAAGATCTGTACTCCATCGTCCAGAAAGGTCCTGCAAAGCGTAAAACTTCGGCTGCCTTTCTCAGTGAAACTTCATTGCGGCTACGTGAAGGAGTAATAGTGTCATTATTTTAAAAGCAGCAAACTTCCTTGTTTTTAGCCGAATTTGCTAAAACTTTAATAAACGTTTAAATAAGCACAAGTGTGCTTTCTTGTGGTTATCTGAATTTGCACTTCCGTTCAGTTCTGCAATGTGTGGTATTGCTGCTCGTATGCTTCAGTTATCGACTGCTCGATGTCGGCATTAACAATTTTAAGCTGGGCCACTAAATTGTAGGTGATCATTTATGTCTATCTCAGTTGATATTGTCAGTGCAACTGTTGCCTTTTGCCTACTTGACCATCTTGTCATGGCACAGCAACACGAGTAGACTAATACATAACTAGTTATTGTGAGCTAAACATGTGCTATTTCTCTCTCCATCTCGCTCATCACTTGTCATTTGCTCTTGGAAGTCTGCACAAAATACGTTAATTCTTATAATCCCATTCTGCACCAAGGTCGATCTTACCGGGAGTGAGAAAATTGGCTCCTCTGGTGCAACTGAGAGAGAGCTCGTGAAAAAGGCAAGTTTTCGTTCCTTGGATGTAGGGGGAGAATTAGTGTAGTAGCACTACTACACACCAGCAGGAGTGTAACCCAACTGATAACTTGGTATAAAAATGCAGAAGCCAAGGATGTACTTTTGTACAATCTCGCCGTTTCATAAACCGTAAGGACGTAACCCCAAAACTATAAAAGCAGCTTGTATATAACGCTTACCACATTGTAACTAATCAGCATTAAAATGTATTATAATTCCGTATCCCGCATCTAGTAAAACTGATAAAGGAGAGGAAATCTGCTTCATGAATGCTTCAAAATGCAGCACTAATTTTCATGTGGGACATTCGAGAAACCATCGTAAATTGCACATAAACTGTACTTTACCGTCACATTTTAGATTGTATGAAGGGAACAATTTCTAGATCTGTGTAATGCTTGTGATGAAATATTGGACGATGTCAAACCTCATGCTTCATTTTTCGTTTTTTATATATTCGGAAATGCAATTTAAAATTGTTTCCAAAATTTCTGGAAAAAAGCCTTTTCTGCTAAATGGTAAGAGCTTAGTTCTATAGTATAAAAAGAGCACAGAAACGAGGACGAGACAGTTAAAACAGGATTCCTCTTGTCTCACAACAGCATTTCTGGATTTTGCATGTGAACTTCTAGATTTCCTTTTAAGGATATTTCGTGACATCTTTCGAAAGCCCAGCATTAGCGTTTGTTCAGTATAGTGAACTGTTCCAACTTCTTTTGCTCCTTTAATCTGTCACTAAGGCTATGAAGTCTTCCAATGTTCCGAAGATTACAATTTCAACATTTTTATTGAATTTGCAAGTTATGCGCTCGAAATTTTTAAATATTTCATGGAATTCGAACATTCAGGTATATTGAACTTCCAATCGAGTCTCCTTGCTAAATACGACTGGTATTTCACTTCTACTACGCCACTCTAGGCGGTAGTGAGTGCACAGGAGAGCGATGGTGGCGGCCGAGCGTATCAGTACGAGGGGCGTTCAATAAAGATTTCCCCTGACTCACTTCTGTTTATTGCAGGGTGCTGAAACTGCGCATGTGTAATGACATATGTCTCTATAGGTCACGTGCCAATGTGCAACTCTGAACTAATAAGGGTCTTGCTTTTATTTGTGCTGATGTGGTGTGAGGTGTGGGAATGAATGCAGTGGAACAAAGAGCAGTCGTCAAGTTCCTATACTTAAAAGGCTGCATTCCAAGGGAGACTTTCGATGAGATAAAAGAGGTTTGCGTGGAGGATTCCCCATCATATGATGTAGTGAAGAAATGGCATCGTCAATTCAAATGCGGTCGGACTTCGGTAGAAAAGGCTCTGATTGCAGGACGACCCCACTCCGCCAACGATGAGCACACCATCCAGCAAGTCGAGGCCGCCATTTTGTAAAATCGCCACGTAACCGTTCAAGACCTCGCCAAAAATGTCAAGATTAGTGTGGGGTCCGTGGAAAAAATTATTCAAGACCGTCTTCACATGCGTAAGCTATCCACTCCACGGGTTCTCCGGCTGCTCTCACTTTTACAAAAGCAGGAACGTGCCGAATGCTCGCAGGCTCTCTTGACCATGTGCCGTGGAAACCAGGAGGACTTTTTCAACTGACTGATTACACAGGATGAAAACTGGGTGCATCCCTGTGATCTGTAGACTAAAGTCCAGTTGATGCAGTGGAAGCACTTGGACTCATCGCCTCCAAAGAAGGCACGCACCCAGCCCACGGCAGGCAAGGTCATGCTCACAGTCTTTTGGGACCAGCACGGAGTAGTCTTGATGGATTTGCTAGCAAAAGGTGCCACAATTACTGGGGCATACTACCCTTCACTGCTGTGGAAATTGCGAGAGTCCATCAAAAAAGAGAGACGTGGCATGCTCACCAAAGTTGTCCGCCTTCTGCAAGACGATGCCCCAATTCACAACTCACATGTTGTCCAGATGGAAGCACGCTGCTGCTGCTTTGAAATTCTACCGCATTCCCCTTATTCACCCGGCTTCGCACAATTGGACTTCCATTTCTTTCGAACAGTGAAGTCATACTTGAAGGGCAAGCACTTTCCAGATGATGAGACTCCGACTTCTGAAGTCACAACATGGCTTTTGGAGCAACCTGTCGACTTCTACAAGCGAGGTGTTTACAGTTGCATAAAAAGATCGGAGAAGTGTGTGTCCCTGGGTGGAATCTATGTAGAGAAGGACTAAAAAATCTGCAAAGTTTCGTTGCTCTCCGTCCAGAGGAAGTGGCTCAGGGGAAATCTTTATTGAACGCCCCTCGTACGTACGACTTGTCACCACCAACATGCACTATCACAGCAAGCATGTTCATTGATGTGCTGATTATACAATCCGACTGGCTAAATGAGGAAGTGTGTTCATCATAGCGATATATTTTGCATGATGCTTTATTAGTGTACTTTCCTAACATAATTATGGTATGTAAAGTACTAATGCTTAAGGCACATTTTTGTTCCGAGGCTTTAGAATCGCCTATAACAGGCTCAGAAATTGAAACAGCAATTGAGACTCGCTACTGGGAAGTCACGCGGACCAGATCTTTTGGGTGCGACCTTCTATAAAGCGTTTAAAAAACTTTACCCTGTCCTACTCTGTCCTCAGGGAATCTCATACAGCCAAAGCATTGCCGCCGTCATTTGCTGAGACACATTCTTATTCCAAAGACAGAAGAAAAAGAACTCAAGTTAGTTACGTCGTATAGGCCCATTTCGCTTATTAATAATGACTATAAGACTCATGAAACTTTTGGCAAGGAGGTTAGTCTGTGATATCAGAAATAGGTGGCGAGCACCAAACATGTGGAGTCGGGGCACGTTCCAGTTTGACCAATACACACACGATTCGGTGTGTCCTTGAGCGCTGCGATGCTCTTCTATCTTATGTAGCGATGATGCAGCTCTATTTAGAAAAGGCTTTTGAGCGCGTACCGCATGATACGTTATTTGCTATACTTGAGCATGTCCATGTTGCATCGGTAATTAGAGGCGGCTAGCCCTGGTGTCTCAGAACTGTACTACTAGACTAATTAACCAGATGCCGTAAGCTGGGACATTCCATCCACCGGGGCTGCCCGGCAAGCCCACTCTCGCTTGCTCTGTATATTGAGTTTGTTTGGCAATCTTATGCAATGAAAGAATCCGTGGTTTTAGGCTCTTCGAAGCCGAAGTTAAAGTTCTGGAGTATGCTGATGATGTAGCAGTATGTTTTACTTCAAAAGAAAGTGTGCAAGAGACATTTGCTGTTAGGAAATTTGCTCAAATTACAGGAAGTTTAGTAAACTGCGGAAATTGTCTGGGGCTATGGCACGGTGCATGGTCACAAGCCCCGGACACTTATGCTAACATACGGTGGCTCAAAAGTCCAGGAAAATACTTAAGCGTGCCCTTCGAGCACTGTAAATACACCGATGATTACTGGGCTCAAGTGAAACCATTTCGGGAAAAAACAATGCGGTTCAACGCCACTTGTCTCTCGTTGTTTTCTGAAACCGCTGTATGTCGTATTTTTCATGAGCAAGCTATCGCATGTGATGCAAGTGTTGTGTTGTAAGGATGTGAACGTGCAAACTCTGCCTAGAATATTTGCCATCTTTGTGTGCGGTTCCACTTGGGAAAGGAGCAGTAGGACGAATCTATTCAGAAGAGTTAAAACTGGAGGGCTCGGTTTGTCGCATCTATTCGTGCGCCAACTAGGAATTTGTTTCATTTTCTTTCGGGATGTTCAAGATCCCTTTTTGCGAACTGTATGCCAGCAACGCCGCTGTCGCGCTTTACCAAATTTTGTTGTTAGCACCGCAAGTATGCCTGGATCTACACGCGGCTATTTGAAGGATACTGTGGACACCATCCGTTTGTCTGTCGGGATTTCAAATGAATATCTGTTCAAATAAACGAAAGAAATTATTCGAAGCATTATTCGAAAGAATTATTCGAAGAAATAATCGAAAGAAATTTGTGACATGATTTTCCAGTACCTCAATATAGAGCCATAAAGAGCCAAGGCGAAGACCAGGACGTCCTCGAACGAGTAAAAAAAATGAAAATTCCGTCAAGTGCGAAAACCTTTTTTTAGCTATCTGGTACTTTTCCAGTGCGGAATTTTTTGGAAGAGCGAGGCCTTTGCTTGAAATATTCAGCGCTACTTTTTAGATGCAGACAGTACAGTAAGCACACAGGACGGGCGCACGTGCTGTGTGTTTACTGTCTGCATCTAAAAAGTAGCGCTGAATATTTCAAGCAACATGTGTGACCGACTAGCCCAGCAACGTGTTTTGTTAAGCAAGGTCTTTATTTGCCATGGCGACCACATTGCTTTAACTGTAGAGAACCAGAGACAATAGATCATGTTTTCTTGGACTGTTTGGAAGGGGTCTACTTCTAAGATGTGTTACAAAGGACGCTGAAGAAAGATTTCCCTCTACACCCCATTTGAATTCGGTTTCCAACAGTTCAAAACGATGATGGGCTGCCTTTCGACCTGCTAATGCTGCTCGGCCTCCATTCGTTATGGCGAGCTCGAATGGCCGGGTCTCGCTGCTACCGAGAGTGGCGACCAGAGCATGTGTTTTTAGGGGCGAAGCTCCTTATGCCGTGGGTCTGTGCATCCTCCATTTGTTTGTAGTACCCATCTCTAGTTCGTGAAGTGCTCACTAGATGGCTCTCTCTCTCTCTCTCTCTATATATATATATATATATATATATATAATTGCATATAATATCGCTAGATGGTGCGAGTTTTAGTTTAGTTGATGACTAAAGCTAAGCGATGGCGCTGTATGGCTCTCTTTATAATATGAAGAATGATCCCTAGATGGCGCGCCAAGAAGCTCCCTCTTGGCGCGCTTTCTATTTCGCTCGGAGTCGCCGGATGGAACACAAGCCTGCCGAACGGAGGGCACGGAAGACAGAATCCTGAGGCGAGAGCCCGCGAGGCCGAAGCTGCACGTCGACGCCGCGAAGCAGATCCCGCCGTTCCCGCAGATCCCGCCGGCGGAAGGTGCTTGACAAGCTGCACGGCTGTGGCGAGAAGACCCCGCCGTTCGAGCCCGCGAGGCCGAAGCTGCTCGACAAGTTTGATGTTTGTAATATACACACAGTGCTTCTCACACTTTATATGATGATTGATGGGGCGTTACACGGAAGATTCACGGTTTACCGATGATTCCCTCCGGAGCTTCGCCAACTCATCATTCACCACGTGGATATGCTGTGATTTTTTTCGAGAATGCATTGGCTGGTATATTGATGTACTAAACGATCAAGTGTTTGTTCAGTATTGGTTCACCGGGGTTCAGCCTTTGGTTTACCTGAAAAAATTTTAAGAAATACCACCATTGAGACTACTGAAGTAGTCCGCATTGCTGTAAAAAACTGTTGCCTGCTACTTATGTTTGGGCTGTGCCAATAAACTGGTTTTAAAAAAAGGCGTAGCTCAGTGGTAGAATGCCCGACTGCCATGCAGACGGACGTTCGTTGGCATCCTCCTTGGTCCTGGTTATTTTTTCAATTGACGTGATAGCGGTTACGAACACCGGCGGCGACGCGGACAACTACGGCGCCAAAAACAGCTCTTGTCGCGATTTCATAACGGCTTGCGCTGTAACAGAAGTGCTCTTGCAAGGTGCCCTGCTATTTGCGTGCTCTGGGTCGCTAGCACCTATTAGCTTTGTGTTCGCGGATATGAATGCAGTGAAGCTACCACAGCTCGAATTGTGCCAAACTGCGCCGAAGCGCGCAGGTTGCTATATCCTGCTACATTTCACCAAAAATTGGGGAACCTGGGCCAACGGTGTGCCCAAAGCAGCCACTTTCGGAAACAGAACTACAGCTGCTCGATGTCCCCCCCCCCCCCCCCGTTGACAGCGACATCGCGTACTAAATCCCATATGACATATACAGCAAAAGCTCGTTTCGGCTCGTCTAACTCGGATAATTTGCACTTATCCCCCCCCCCCCACCCGCCACTGGTGTAGGTGGGGTTCATTCCCAGAGCACGGCCGCTCGATAAAAACCTCTTGCGTTGCTAATCGAGCGGTCCTGCCCATAGAACGTAGAGTGCAGTAGTTTTGTGCTTAGACCATGCACGTGCATTCAGAATTGCACGGGCGCTACGTATGATCGCGTCGTCAATGGCTACTGTCCCGTACGCGGAACGCTGTCATGTACGCCGTGGACTTGACCATCGGTATAGTTTAGATTTATTTGTCACTGCGTGCGTGCCTTCGCAGCTGCGTGCAACAGAATGTATTATCGCGAGCACAATTACTTCCCAGTAGAAGTGGCGTACGTTCGCTTTGACTCGGTGCAAAATTAAGTTACATGGCGAAACCTGTTTTCACTTCTAGCTGGAGGCAGATCACAAATTCAGGCAGCCGTTCAAAATATATCTTTATGCACTAAGGAAAGAGGGCACTCTTGCGATGTTTCTTCGTGGCTTTCAGCAATAATCTTACCTTTTAGTGTGAACATCAATATAAAATTGTAATCTTGTAACTGGGCCCCCAGTGTACGTGGCTCGGCTCACATACGTTTAATCATTGGCGAGCTCATGCATAGTTGCAGGCCAGCAGAAAAGAGCTGTCAGGAGTTTAATTTTTTATTATACAGTACTTAAACAGCGCAGAGCACATCACACACTATTATAATTTGTGCTGCCAAGAAGGCAGCTTGTATATGCTTTACAATTATTGTTGTTAGAACCTGCTCCAAAAGGCACTGTGCTGCTACGAAAAGCAGTTCTGCCAGCTTCAAAAGCTGCTCCAAAAGGACGTAGGCAGGTAGTAAAAATGTGAATGTGACAGTCCAGAACTTCAAATGCGACTTCGGTAGCATTTTCTATGTATAAAACGACATTATATTCCCGTTCACGTCATAAACTTCGTCCTGTCACTCATGCATATGGTGTTCCTTAATTATCGCTGACCACGTTAATTGCTTTTTCCTTTCTTCCTGCTTGGTCCTTTTGACATTGTCTTGCTATTATACTCCACCAGCCACAGCAGGTCCGAAGACCATGGCATTGAAATCATGCCGCTCATGACATGCGTGTCATGATTTTGATGTTACAACCTATCATTTCTGTTCGTCATGCAGTCTTGTTGTGCCATGCCAATTTTCGTATGCATCCCATTAACGAAACGGTAGTACACCGTCAGGACAGTGCCATGTAAATCATGACGCTCATGACATTCATGTCATGGTTTTCATGTTATAACCCGTCATTTATGATAGTCATGCAGTGGTGCCTACACTCTTAGTCAAGTCCCGTATAACGTCCTGAACATAAACGGCACATTTCCACTCAGTCGCAATGTGCCGCATATAGGAGGGCTTTCTAACTCCGCTAAGCGTGACAAATCATGAGGCGGCATGCTGGGGCCCCATGTATGCGGCTCCGAGCGCACGCAACGTTTGTATGCGGCTGCCCTTCGTTTTGGCGCGAAAAAAGGTGCCGGTGCCTCTGCGAGGTCGGCGAAGTCTCTCCACGCGAGGAGGAGGCCTTCAGCATTGAGCGCATTCCCTCCCTTATCAGACCTTCCCTCTAGTCGCCTCTCCCTCACCCGCGAAACGAACGACTGGAACGACAGCCGGCGGTTTCTGCCGCCTCCGCACTTCGTCCGGTGTTTTGTTCCAACGTTGGGTGTTGTTGCGTCATTTTCTGAAAGTTCGCGGTTTTTGTTGGTTTGTTGACATGCTTCACCGCCTCATGTATTGATGCCGTGCCGCTGAAGTGGCGTGAAATCCTTGTGCGACTTACCCCCGTATTCACAAACGCACCTTCACTCAATGCTCCTCCTCGACTTCACCGAGTCGAGGCGCAGCGCCTTCCTCTCCTCAAGGAGCCGCTGGGTTTCAAGAACGCCACTCGAGCGCTCCTCCGCCAAGAGGCTGCTCGAGAAACATTCCTTCACTTGAGTTACGAAAGACGCATCTGGTAGCGAGGGTGTACAGCCCAATACTACAATATAAGTACGAGAATTTTCGGTTGAAATGCTAGCCCACGAC
>JABSTT010003474.1:0-28765 GCA_013339685.2 Hyalomma asiaticum | reverse complement strand
ATCATGTATATTTATTGAGATAGAACAATTCAAACTCAGACCTCACGTGGCGCATCGCGTGCAAGGGTTTCTCGACGACATTTTCATCTTCCTTGCTGTCCGCATAAGAACACGCAACAGGTAATCATGTGGATGGCAGTAGGGATTCCTAAATGCCATCTTGTCACTGAAATCGACAGTTGTACTTCTGTTTTCAAGGCCCCTTCACGAACATTTTGTTGTGGTGTCAAATGACACTGCCAGGGCCGAAAGGGCTAGCGATGACTGCGCCTCCCGCGTCAGCCGCTCTGCCGAACCCTCCGTAGCGACATAGTTCCCCGATATCTTTACTGAGGTCGCCGGCCTCGGCAGTGCTAGCCTCTCTAATAGAGCGCCGGCGACTCGTGTGTACGCCGCCAGATGCCGCGACGATACCGTTAGCTGAAACGAAGGCGCACGTTGTAGGAGCACGCTGTTCGCAGTTAGGTTGGGAGAGAGAGAGAGAGAGAAAACATTTATTTGAATGAAAAGAGGGATCTTCCTCGTAGGGTGGAGCCCTTAGTTGGGAAAAGTACGTGCACGTCACTAGTTAGGGGCCAATCAGCGGCCTCCCCATCCATCGTTCTAAAGCGGGGGCGTTTGAAAACGCCTTTTGGCGAGCCGCTGCGATCTTTTGCGATGCTCGTGTTCAAAACCTTGTTGTAAAAAACACCCTTTGCACAGAACGCTGAAATCTGTCCTTTAACGATTCTAATGACTCGCTCTACCGGATCGCCATATTTGCACAAAATTGTGAAAACAGTTTCAGGGTCCTTTTAACTACATATTACAGCGCAGACGACATAATTCTCCAGCTTAACTACTGCTCTGATGTACTTACCGCTCTGAGAAAACATGTATTTGTGGGCTTCCTCTTCTAAAGGCGTAAAGCCTATATGAATTGTATCAAAGAAGGAAAAGTCCCTCATGATCAGGTACTTCTCGGGGACGTCCTCGTGCCGAAATGGAAGAAAGTACCTAGACACAATCAAGTGGCCGTGTTATGGATTTGTACTTAACAAATTGAGCCACTAGCGCGCCTGTCAAACATGAGTAAATGACGGAGCTGGGGCAACGGTTTAGAGTTCACTACCGCTGTCATGTAGCAATATCATCATCCCTGTCACTATCCTGTAGGAGCGGGCTGATGGCAAGGCTATCGGTAGCGGTCGTGGGAAGCGCGGTTCCCTTCTGCGCAACTCAAGACTTCCTTTCTTTCTTTCGTCTTGATTTTTTTCTTTTGTCTTTTTTTCCTTCCTTTCGTTCATACATTGTTTGTCTCGTATTATGTTATCTATTGCATAATCCCTAAAATGTAGCAGTGTCGGTACTAAGTCAACGGCAACAGTGGGTGCGCCTTTACCCTATGCGTGACAGCGGACATCATGGAGATCGGGGGTGGCGAACATGGTGAGCACACGAGCCGCTCCGCTGTTAAATATGTGTGGTGAACAAATCACAGTTCAGGAACTGTAGGTCAATGAAGATGTTTGAACGTTAAAGCATAAAACGCTGTTTCAAAGGTGGTTAGAAAATATCAGTTTCTTATGCAGAAATTACAAGTGCTGTTTACCGACTCTCCTGTCGCTGTTCAAAGTTAGCACCTGAGTTTTCTTCATTAAATGTCTTAGAGGAAACGTTCAACAAACGAATTACAGGGCCACGTTCAGTTTCCTTCCCGTGATCGCGCTTTGTGTATTCCTGTGACATACAACGGGTGTTTATTGGGACCATCGATATATAGCACAAAAAGTAAGGAGTCTCAACGCCTTCTAAACTCCCTCAATTTCCTTCTCTTATCTTTCTTGCGGTATAAAGTTGACAGACCACCCCGTCTTCGTATCACACGTCGTGATGCTAGCGCATATCTCACTCACTTATTGCTAAATCTATGCTAGCGCTTTCCATACCTTCCTGACAGGTGAGTAGAGCGATGCAGTCAGATGCATATAGTAGAATTCAGTCTATTTCGCTTTAGTAGGGCTTTGGTCAGAGTTACGGTGTTGAAACTAACGCAAGTTCAATAAAAATTAAGCAAATGGAGGAAATCATGGATATAAACTTGCACCAAAATAATAGTAATGTTAAAGGCAGCACATGTGTAAGCGGTTCCGAGGGGCACAGATTTATTTCCTGTCTCTTTTTTTTTGTTTCAAATGGTAAAAACTCCTACTTCTCCTTTATAACTTGGTGAGATTGAAAAGCAATACTTACCAAGACATTCGCATCTGGGTGACGCTTTCTAAAAGCCGCCTTGCGAAAGCCATTGGATGCATGCCGTTGATAATGACCAGCCCACTGATCATGTTTTCGTGCAGCGTAGCGAAAACGAATGCAATCATGGCGCCCCAGTCATGGCCAACTACGTAGAGCTTCCTTTTTTCGGTCTTGTCTGCATAAAAAAGACCAAGAAGCTATCGTTGCGGCAAATTCTACTTGATCTCCTAATCGTACAAACAACGTAGTGCCGTTGTATTGTACGTCGGAATGCATGCGGCGTGTGCGCTGCACTGACACGGTTTGCTGTAAATTACTGAGACTGCGTGCCGAGCATCAGTGAAGTCACCTGGAGCGCGGTTCCTGGATGCGGGACCGCATATGTGAGCGCGTTCTGCTTAGATGTTTTGGAATATGCTGCGTGGGTCCACTTTCACAGAATTATCTCACCCTCACGATAACTGGAGCCTAGTTAAGGAAACTACCGTACTAGTCAATTCGATTGATTGATTGATTTGTGGGGTTTAACGTCCCAAAACCAGCTCTGATTATGAGAGACGCCGTAGTGGAGGTCTCCGGAAATTTCGACCACCTGGGGTTCTTTAACGTGCACTGACATCGCACAGCACACGGGCCTCAACATTTCGCTTCCATCGAAATGCAGCCGCCGCGACCGGAATTCGATCCCGCGACCTTCGGAACAGGCAGCCGAATGTCATAACCACTACACTACCGTGGCGGGGCGCCGTACTAGTCAAGGTTTCTAGATTGGGCAAATCAGGCTCCTTGGAGATGGCGTTTCCAGCAGCTCCCTACCTTCCTTACGTAAAAGTGGGTCATTTTCAACATCCTATACGACTTTTGTACCGAAGGCACTGTAATGATATAACTGCATGAAGCAGGGCCATGTGAGAAGAGTATGCGCAAATATGGTGGTTTGTTCTCGCTGTTGTGAGACCAATTGCGTCAACGATTGCAAATCATTTGTTCTTAGATGCTCGAACTGTGCTGGAGCCTTAAACATCATCAAAGGACTTCCCGAACGAAAATATCCGTTTTGGAACAAATGGCGACGATCATTCATCTCGTGTGAGGCCACCAGTGCCGTAAGGAAGCGGCGTCATCATCGAAGAACTTTCTCGAAAGAAGCGAATGCCACTGCTTTTGCAGCACACCTCCGACTTGCTACTTCTCCACCTGCCTTGCAACCCAGAGCGGTAAGAGCCGGCAAGGGCCAGGATCCCTTGAAAAAAGAGCCAGGCCTTCGCGGAACCGCAGGACAGTGGCAGCGTAAGCTGGAGGACAGATATTCTTAGATGAGATTTTAAACGCTTGGGGAAGGTACTGCAACTAGAGGTGCTAGGTAACCCCTGCGCCATAACTAATCATTTCGCCAAGTAGGGAAGTACCCACTACGCGATAATTACTGCGGCACTGTAACCTGAAAATCTGCATAACTGAACATCTTAGAGTGTACCTTGGCGTCGTTTTCCCGAGAACGAACCGAACTCTCGGCCCGGCGTAGACGGCGAGCTGCGGTTTGGGCTTCTCTCTGCGCAGCTGTCTGTTGCGCCCGACGTTGCCTCGCTGCAGCCGCGCGCGTGACTGCGATTCGCTTCTTCAGCAGCGGTCCGCACCTTACCAGGAGGAGCCATCAGGTATATCGAAGAGCCAAGTCAAGTTGCTGTCGGGGCTTCGCACGTCGCCTGCCGCATGTCGCATGGCACGATACGACACGATAAAGGGCAGCGGTTCGTAATAATGATGACGGTAAAGTTGAAGATGATTGTTTCATAAAGATGATGTTTATGAGGCCTCTGTAATAGGTGCAGAGCTACAAACCATGCAGCCCTGTGTTCTTTGAAATGATTCCTCGAACTCGTTATGCAATCCACTTTCCGCGACGTATAGTGGCGTTTTATTGTTCTGCCACGTAACATTACATTTTTTAATGCGATTCCTCGGCAGACGTTATACCTGTTTAGGTCTTTTAGCGATGATTTTTCCAACCACAGGTGTAGCTGAGTGGTAGAATGCTCGCCTACCACGCAGAGCGTGTGGGTTCGAATCCAGGTAGAGGACAAGTTGGAATACTCCTCGGTACTGGTTATTTTTTCAAATTTGCAGCGATAGTGGTTACGGACACCGGCGGCGGCGGACAACTACGGCGCAAAAATGACCCTTGTTGTGATCTCATAACAGCTTACGCTGTAAAACGCGGTTGGTGCTCCCTCAGCTAGGCTTACACTGCCGAAGTCACAGCCACATGAGCCGGCGGCCGTCGATACAAATCACGATCCCCAGAGAATCATGGATGGCAGCGACGCACCTCGGCCTAAGTTACTTAAATCACAGCTACATGCAAGCTCACAGTGCCCATCGGCAACTTCGACGTACCAAGCACCGACTGAGAAAGAGCCTATTGTGGGAAAAGACACAATCCTAAAGCTTCAGTCATTGTTAGGCACGTTTTGTGTTCTCATCGGAAGGATAAGCGTCCCATTTGCTCAGTATATATGCGCAGCACGTACCGAGTGCTGTTAATCCGGTACCTGCGAGCTTTAAGTACACGTGGCAGCTCATTTAGCGTTGTCATTTAGCAGTGATGCCATATATGCCTCTAGTTTACAGCAGAATGCCTTTGGCTTGCAGCTATAATATAAAATTTAATTAAGAGCGACGACGCAGCTCAAGCGCTCGCGCTCGGTAGGCGCGGGGTGACGGGGTGACATACATATATATATATATATATATATATATATATATATATATATATATATATATATATATATATATATATATAAAGAAAGAGAGAGAGAGACGTGCATAAAGATTTTCAGAACTTCAAGAAAACGCTGTAAAATTCTTTGGTATCACAAATCATCTCGTTTTACTTAATTTTAATCGTGATGTCATTAGATCAGGGAGACACATTGTTCCGATGAACGGGAACATCAAGCTTACAGTACATTAGCAGTTGACGTTCTAATGACATTATCACTTACTCAGTTGTTCAATGAACTCTTTCACATCTTCGACCAAATTTTTCATCAAGTAGGAAGATGTACTTTCCGGTTTCGTAGTGTTTCCGTAACCACGCAAATCCGGGGCAACGACACTAATTAAAAAGCGAACAGAAAGCAGAAACAGTACATTCATTGCAGGGTCACGACACAGGCGAGTTAAATTTAGATTTACTGATTTATACACTGTATTAAAATCCGTTTGGCGAATAGCGTTTGTTTTAGTCTGCTCGGTACGTAGTACATTTATATTGTGCAGGTTCCGCTAGCTTTTGCAAAATCGTTATATAGAAGGCTCATACGTAAAAAATAGGCACAATGAAAATTTGTAGCAAAGTCATGTAAATGTACTAAACATATTTAAATGCAAAGAACACAACAAACATTCGAAGCCACATCGCTGACAGCCCCGCCACGGCAGTCTAGTGGCTATGGCACTCGGCTGCTGATCCGAGGGTCGCGGGATCGAATCCCGGCCGCGGCGGCTGCATTTCGATGGAGGCGAAATGTTGAGGCCCGTGTGCTGTGCGATGTCAGTGCACGCTAAAGAACCCCAGGTGGTCGAAATTTCCGGAGACCTCCACTACAGCATCTCTCATAATGACAGCTAGTTTTAGGGACGTTAAACGCCAGAAATTAAGCAATACCTGACTTAAGGTCACGAAGACTGGTTAAACAGCGGAGCTGGCTCAGTCTACATGGCCTGCTTCTTACTGCCGTTATCATGCAGCAAAGGGCTGAAGGCAAGGTCGTAGATAGCGATTCGATGGCGAAGCGCAGGTTCGCTTTTTCCTTCCGCGCAATCCGACCTAGATCTTTCTTTCTTTCTTCCTCTAGAATTATCACTGTTATTATAACTATCGCTATCATACAGCAGTGGGCAACGTTACTAAATTAGGTTCAGTTCTCAAAATCTCCGCCTCTTGCATTGTTGCCGGGGTCTTCAGTTATGGTACTACTGCGAGACGGCGCCACTGCTCCATCTTGACCTATGAAACGGCTCTTCGCAGATCAAGCGTGGTCGAAGCTTGTCTGCATGCTGTTTAGCTTCAGGAAACAATGCTATCAGCACGCCTTAGAGAAATACACTTACGCAAATAGCGCGGCCAGTCGAGCCGTTTGGCGGCCGAGCGAATGCGTTTGACCATCCACCAAAGAGCGCGGCAATTCTCCTTTCTACGTCACATCTAATATTTATTGCTTATCATACGTCCACCGGGATGCGTTGACAAGTTATGTCTCCGCCGTATTAATGGTGCGCCGGTCATGTGCCGCTGGTTATGCCCACCTCAACGCGCGCTTTAACGTGTCTCCTTGTTTTTCCTTGTTGTTTTCTCTTGTATGTCTTGCATGCAGTGGAAATGAATTTGCCGGTTCTTGCGTTAAACATGGTGTTACCAAGATACTTCCTGAGCCCGATGAGCGGATTCCAATATCTCGGAAGGCTGTGTTATGGGTCTCACTAGCCCCGCCACGGTGGTCTAGTGGCTACGGTACTCGGCTGCTGATCCGAGGGTCGCGGGATCGAATCCCGGCCGCGGCGGCTGCATTTCGATGGAGGCGAAATGTTGAGGCCCGTGTGCTGTGCGATGTCAGTGCACGTTAAAGAACCCCAGGTGGTCGAAATTTCCGGAGACCTCCACTACGGCGTCTCTCATAATCAGAGCTGGTTTTGGGACGTTAAACCCCACAAATCAAATCATCATCATCATGGGTCTCACTAGCCGCTCAGAATGCTTCAAGCAATGCAGCGGCCCGGCCTCGAGGTCCTTGGGGAGCGTCCGTTCTTTACGTAAGTATCTTTCTATATGGTCACGCTACAACATTTTCTAGATAGCCTGCGCTGAAATGCGAACCTTCGTTTTCTGCATTTGCTTGCCGTATGTGCGTAGTTTGACCATGTATGCTTTTCCCGTTCATGTTCACTTTGTGTGTGCGTGCGTGTGTGTGTGCGTGCGTGTGTGTGTGTGTGTGTGCGTGCGTGTGTGTGTGTGTGTGCGTGCGTGTGTGTGTGTGTGTGCGTGCGTGTGCGCGTGTGCGTGTGCGGGTGCACACACAGTTTCTGGACCAGAAACATTACCATGCTCATTTAGGGCGTCGTTTTCTTACCTTCAGAAAGCGACACCTTGGAACAATCTCCATGGATAACAGAGTGATCCCTCTTTCTCCTATAATGCGGACCTTTCGACAGGTACGATAAAAGGTTGGGAAAGACTATCAGGTCGGCACCGTTAGCAAGCGACCAATTTCTTTGCGGCGTTCTGTCTGTTAAACGCGCATACTTCGATAAGGATTGTTGGTAGGCTAATTAGTGATCATTGTCACGGTAATATAGGCGCAGGAACAACATTCACATTGACACGAGGAGACAGGACAAGCGCTCACTTTCATCTACCTTTATTTTTGGCTACGCCGACAAATATATACACGTACCACACGTATGCTCCATCAGTCAAGCACATCGCCACCGTCATCCGACATCACATATCATTACACACATCCGTCTAGATATTTTATCTCTCCTTTTCTAAGATTAACAGATGTATCGCTAATGCATTCTTTACCCTTCTTGAAAATAAAATATGCTTCTAACAGT
This sequence comes from Hyalomma asiaticum, assembly GCA_013339685.2. Lineage (NCBI taxonomy): Eukaryota > Metazoa > Arthropoda > Arachnida > Ixodida > Ixodidae > Hyalomma > Hyalomma asiaticum. The sequence continues at coordinate 20,911 of JABSTT010003474.1, read as the reverse complement.
TCACGTGCCGTCTGTTCCCTTCCCCTACCAAGAATTTTCGTTTCTTTCCAGTTTGGCTCGCAATCACTACATTTTGCACAGTGTTCTGCCATATTACTTCCACCGTTCTTAACAGCCCGTGCGTGTTACATTGCCCGGTCATTGAAGCAGCGGCCTGTTTGACCTATATACGATACACCGCACGTCATCGGAACCTCATAGACCACCTTAGTGGCACACTTAGCATACTCTACGCCATGTTTTTTCTCGCATTCTCTTCTTTTTGCTCCCTTTCTTGACACACGTGAACACAGTAGCCCAAGCTTCTTCGGCGCAGAAAAAACCACAGGCACTCCGTACCTGTTGGCCACCTTTTTCACATGGTGTGCGAGTCTATGTACGTACGGTATTACCACCGGTTTTGTGGCGGTCCTTTTTTCTTTGTCAACCACTTCTCCGAACAGTGACTGTTTTGTCTTTCTCAGAAGGCCCTCAGTGACAGATAGAATCACTTCCGAGGGGTAGTCCGCCGAAAGCAACCGCTGTACTTGCTTAACAAAACTTGAGTGCATTTTGTGCGGGCAAGACTTGGCCACCGCCGATCCTAAGAACATATGGGTGATAGCCCTCTTGACAGTCTTGGACTGCGCAGAACGGTAGGGTAACGGCTCTTTTTGGGCACGCGGGGCATACTCCCAACATACATGGTCGTCCCCTAGTGTCATGTTAATGTCTAAAAACTGTAGCGACCCTTTTGACGGTAGCTCGTGCGTAAAAACTAAGCCCTTCCCATTATCTCGGAAGCTGTCCAAGATGTTACCCACAACTTCAGTGTACGTCATATCGGTTAGCTTGTCTAAACAAATAAGATAATCGTCCACGTACCTAAACACTTTCTGCACACCTTTTCCCGCAAAACAGCGCTGAAGGTCGCGGTCAACGTAGGCCAAAAAGATATTGCACAATACTGGGGCCACGCAGGAGCCAATGCAAATACCCTTCTTCTGGCGATAGAAATTACCCTCAAAGGAGACGAACGTTGTATTCAGGTAAACCTGAATACAACGTTCGTCTCCGCCACCAAACCGGTGGTAATACCGTACGTACATAGACTCGCACACCATGTGAAAAAGGTGGCCAACAGGTACGGAGTGCCTGTGGTTTTTTCTGCGCCGAAGAAGCTTGGGCTACTGTGTTCACGTATGTCAAGAAAGGGAGCAAAAAGAAGAGAATGCGAGAAAAAACATGGCGTAGAGTATGCTAAGTGTGCCACTAAGGTGGTCTATGAGGTTCCGATGACGTGCGGTGTATCGTATATAGGTCAAACAGGCCGCTGCTTCAATGACCGGGCAATGGAACACGCACGGGCTGTTAAGAACGGTGGAAGTAATATGGCAGAACACTGTGCAAAATGTAGTGATTGCGAGCCAAACTGGAAAGAAACGAAAATTCTTGGTAGGGGAAGGGAACAGACGGCACGTGAACTGTTAGAAGCATATTTTATTTTCAAGAAGGGTAAAGAATGCATTAGCGATACATCTGTTAATCTTAGAAAAGGAGAGATAAAATATCTAGACGGATGTGTGTAATGATATGTGATGTCGAATGACGGTGGCGATGTGCTTGACTGATGGAGCATACGTGTGGTACGGGTATATATTTGTCGGCGTAGCTAAAAATAAAGGTAGATGAAAGTGAGCGCTTGCCCTGTCTCCTCGTGTCAATGTGAATGTTGTTCCTGCGCCTATATTACCGTGACAATGAACTTGCACCATCTAGCCCAGTATCAAGTTTTGTTAAACTAATTAGTGATGCATGACTATAAGTACAACAGCACAGATACAAAAGACACGGACAAAGAAGACAGGGGACAGAGTGCTGCACTCTGCCCCGTGTCTTCCTGGTCCGTGTCTGGCTCCTAGTTAGTGACGTGCGCGAGGAACGGTTCTTACATTACGCTAGGCGGAGGTGCCGATTGCTGGGATGGCAATACGTGGGCACCATTAAGGATCGTTTTAAAACGTCTAAAACTACGATAAAAGCGAAGTGAAGTGGAAGAAACACAGAGCATCATGAGCGCTACTAACGGTTATTTCTGGTACGTAAAGAGCAAGCGCTATATCAGACAGGAACCCAGGCGCGTGACCACATAGTCACTACTACATGTGCAGATCACGAGGAAAGAATCAGCCGAGTAACAGTGCGAACAAGAATGCTACCGAGTGATCACTGACATTGGGACCACGGCGGCTGCATTTCGATGGAGGCGAAATGTTGAGGCCCGTGTGCTGGTGCGATGTCAGTGCACGTTAAAGAAGCCCAGGTGGTCGAATTTTCTGGGCCCTCCACTACGGCGCCTCTCATGATCATATCGTGATTTTGAGAAGTAAGACCCGAGAAATCAAATCAAGTGATCACGGAGCGAAATATGCAGCATTATTACTATACATTCGAGTAAAAAAACTCACAAACACAGGCGGACAAGCACCCACGATGGCCCAGTTTGTTTGGAAACTGGCGAATAATTTGAAATGGCTGCATAAACGATGTGATAAAACCGAAACCAAAGCGGGCAGAAGCTTCCTGCAGCGTACGCGATGGCGTCACTGCTTTCCCACCGTCATAAATATGGAACTGGTGCCAGAAAAGTGACAGTGACGAAATCATCCGACGATGCATTGAGTTATACTAGGCTTCCTGAACTTGGAAGCGATGATTTGCGCGCCGAAGTGTCGGCCGTACTGCTTTTCACGGCCCGCCTCCTCGTGTAGGCAGCGTTGAAAGTAACGACGTCAAAAAGACAGTATGATCTGGCGCGAATCCCCTCAAACTTTTAGGGGCGAAGCTCCTTAAGGCGGCACCCCTTCGTCCCTCGTCGTAGTGCGTAACCAGTCTTACGCTTTGACCTCCAAGGTGGTGCCGGTGGGAGATTTCTCCTGTGCGTTGTTGAACAATAAAAAATTCGCAGCGTGCGCGTTAACTAAAAGCCGAATTCTTCTGTCTCTCATTCCCCATTAGCAGCCATTGGCATGTTCCAGTAGGAAACGTTAGTAGAAGTAGAAGTGTAAGTGTTAGCTAAAAGCCGACTTCTTCTGTCTCTCATTCCCATTAGCAGCCATTGTTTACCTCCAAGGTAGTGGCTGGTGAGATTTCTCCTGTGCGTGATTAAACAATAAAAATTTTGTTCAAAACGCCGTTCATTGATGAAATAAACCAACGAAAGACGCCAGATGTTTTCTAAAAGCAAAACGAGACGGCTCGCGCCCTCGCCGCGAGCGCCGGGAGCCACGCGCTCCCCGGCAAACTCGACACTGCCCCGGCAAACGCGAGAGACAACGTTGGCGCAGGGAGCGTCTCCTAGCGAGTTTCTTGATCGAGAAATACCGACTGCTCTGGAGAAGCGTTCACCGGCAACCCATATATATATATATATATATATATATATATATATATATATATATATATATAGGCGCTGCATCTTGACTTGCAATGAAGTGCCGGTGGGAGATTTCACTTGTGCATTGTGCATAGTTGAACCGTGAGGATTCGTAGCATGCGCGTTAACTAAATTAATCCGGAACTCGGCACGATCTACGATAAACATCCCGAGCTTCGCCCACTCATCATCATTCACTCCGTGGATATGCTGTAATTTTTTTTAAGATTGATTTTCAGGAAACCTAAATGATTTGCAACCGCCTGGCTTCGCATATATTATTAGAGTACGAAGGCGACCATATATCGAAATTTTCATTGAGATCGTGGACACCGAGAAATCGGCGGAGTTGAACTTTTAATGTACCACTATGGTTATCAATATCGCTATCATGTAGAAGAGGTGTCAGCGCGAGAGTGTTAGTAGTACGTCGAGGTCAAGCGCGGGCCCTCTGTTTCCCTTCTGCGCAACCTTAGACTTCTCTTCCTTTGTTTTTCTTTCTTTCTTTCATTCCTTCCTTCTTTCCCTCCTTCTTTCTGTCTGTATTTTCATATTGTCGTTCACATCATTACTATAACGTAGCGGTGCGGATAGTGAGTCAAGAGCAAGAGCAGATCGGGTGTTCTATTCTACGTGAGACATCCGCTGTGTCTAAAGTGTCTATAGAAACATATTCTATGTAACTAATTAGTTCGGTTTATTGAAAAATAATGATACGATTGCAAGAATAGCTAGGCTAGAGAAACATTTTCCTGCTTATAATGTGCGTCATCCTGAAGAGTGGTACATATCGAAATGTAGAACAAAATGCGGAAATCAAATGTTAAAGTTTCTACTGCCTGCACTTCTTAACCGCATAACTAGGGAACATCACATTGACATATCCAGCATATCACCAAAACAGCTGCGATCTGTGTTTGTATGATGATGTGAATCTCGTGACTACCTTTTTTTATGCCTGCATTGTAATCTTTCATTTTGTTTTTTTATACCTGTGTTGTAATCTTCCCTTTCGTGTTTTTTTTTGCTTTTTAATGCACATTGTGAAACACTTTTTATTTGGTTGTACTTAGCCGCACGTCCTCTGTGCTACCCTGTGTACCTGGGGGTCAGGGATCCTCAAGCTGTTCTTACAGCTTTTACCTGCCCTCCTCGTAACATGTCCTGTTGCGGAATAATTTCAATTCAATTCAATTCAAAAGCTATACACGCGAGAACTCACTTGGTGTTTCCATGACTAGAATGAAGGGATGCATACTTGGATGTGCAGATTAATTAAAACAAGATCTCCTGTTTGCGCGCGTGCTGCGCACAGTTCTTACTTGAAAGATTCTCATATAAGTTTATACACTGGAAAGTTTCATGGCCGTGCTTACCAGAACTCGTTGCCGAGGGCATCTATCTGGTGGTTCCAGATGTACCAAAAATCCAGAAATTCATGCAGAAGAAGCAGTATAGGTTTACCGCTGTTTTGGCTTTCGCAACCTTTCCTTACGTAATGAACGGTGATGTTCTAAAGGAAACAAAGAGAAAAGATTTCCCTTGTTCTCCCCATACAGCACAAAGACAGAAGTCGCCCATGCGTGTGTAAATTTGTTTCCACCATGATGTTTCATATCTATATTTGGTAAACTAAGACTCGTGCTAATCTGTCTTCCTCTGTGCCGTTCACTTGCGGCATTGGAAATGTTTCAAACATCGCACTGTTTTGTTAATATGTGCGACGATTTCCGCATGTCGTCTAGACGGCGGGTATAATCAAACGTGCGAGGTCAATACGACAGACGACAAGCTGATTGCATGGTTGCGGTGACCACATCTATATGACGCCAAACTTCAACGACAACCGCCGCGTGCTACTAATTACATGCACGAGAAGGGACGTTGGTCTATGTATGCCCATCCTCCTTATCTGCGGCTATACAGAAAGGCGAAAATTTCGGCACTCATGCAGGCACTCGGCCGTGGCGCCCTTTCAAAGGCTATGTTCTGCCACGTGTTTAGGCTTACAAGGCACTGTTTCTTCGGCGATTGATAGGATGGCTAGGATGAAACCATACTGCTGAAGTAACAAGGACAAGGAAAACGACAACACGTGCGCTAACTTTCAACTGACCTTTATTTCGGAAGAACCATCACATTTATACGAGCATCACGAGGACAGCGCCAACATACCACCCATGCATTCGCTTATACCAGAGAGATACGCATTTTATTTTCGCACTCAGAGCAATGGATGGGGCACTGGCGCAGTTAGCTCCTTCTTTCGCGGTCAGGTTAGCATCTACAATCTGCGGCGTGTACTTATCCGCGTCCTAAACATGACTACACATTCTCTAAACAGTGGTCTACATCCGCAATGATCGAGGTGCACTGACCCATCTCGGTAACGATTCAATCTTTACTTTTGTTGTCCTAATCTGACATTATAGCACCTCAAGTCTGGTCTACGGAAACTTCAAATTATAGAGCGAACCAACTTTCCCAGAGATGTGTACTCATACGATCCGTCGCTAGCAGGCTTTCCGACTATGTAAACACATATAATATGTGATTGTATTTCGGGGTAAAGCAGCGGCGTTGCGGCCTATTGGCTATTATGCGTCGTGGTTTATAACGAATGATTTTCCCGCTCGTCATCACTACATCTTTATGGAAGCCACATCAAGAGCGATCGGCATTTCCTAGCGTTGACCGTTTCTTGTTACCTGTATTTGCACATGTACCGCGGCTTTCCACCCTTGAGCAATGTGTGGGTGTGACGCCTCTCCTCAAAGACGTCCTCCTGTTCTTATGGGCCCTGAGGATATTCAAGCCCTGAGAAGTTTGGGAGTTCTTACGAGGGTGGACGGTTTGCAACATTTCTTCCAGCACCACTAAAACAGGCGCGACTGACGGGCAGCGGTGTCTCCGCCTATGATTCTACAACCTGTCGGCATGCTCTCGCCACGCCTTATACTTGGCTAGATGGCTACTAGATTGTACTAGATGGCAGTGGTTTAACAGTGATCTGGATAGTACAACTAGACGGCACTAGCTGGCAGTGGCTATAGCGATGCTGTGACTGGATGGTACTAGATGGTAATAATTTAACTTGCATCTTGATGTCTAGATACAAGTTACTGACTCATGCGGTTGATTGCCCTTCGGCTGCATCGGCAATGAATTTAGGGAAAGGTACCGATACGTACGTTCACTTCGACCGTTTCGTGCCTTCCATACGTGGTATTCTCAAAATCGGCCGGCTGCGTCCTGTTTTTCGGTATGAGGATTTCTTCGCCGTACCATGTCACTTGCACTTTAACGTAGGCCTGCATCCAAATCCACATGGTAGTTCCTATGGCAAGGAAGATAAGCTTGCCAAGGGCTGGAGGAACCATCTTCTTCGGAAGGTATCGAGCAGCTTTCCTTACGAGAGACCTAGGGGATAAAAAAAATTGGCAGATCCCACGTGCAGTGGGAATCAAGGAAATGCGAAGCACGCATAAGGAACGTAAAATGGATTTGCAATGTTGTCTCGCTATACCGAGTTTGGTACATATGAAGTTAACGAAACGGCCGCAAGAGCACCATGACTGTGGCATGTAAATCATGCCGCTCATACACGCATGTCATGAACGTTATGACCTGTCAAATATTTACGTTCGTGATGCAGTCGTGTTGTGCCATAGCAATTTTGGTATACATCCCTTTAAGGAAACGAGTGCCATGTAGATCATGCCGCCAATAATATGCATGTCATGATTTTCATGTTATGACCTGTCATTTATGATCGTCATGCAGTCATGTGCCAAACCAGTTTTCGTATAGGCTCTGTGCAGTCGAGTTTTCCATGCGCGACATCAGCGCCAGAATGCACTGCCTGGCGGAGAGAAGAAGCAAAATTGGGCAGACTGTGACAGGGAAATACGCGAACGCGATGCGCGTCTCCAAATCTATAGCAGCAGCAGCCGCCCGTCCCACCTTCTTTCGTTTTATTTCCTTTGAGACGCGGGCTCCAAACCTGCGGCAAACTGTTCCAAAAAGCGACGCCGCGAGCGTTCGAAGTCGTAGAAGCATGAATACCATTTTGGGTGACGGCAGCATATTTAGGACAGAGCACTAGATGAATTAAGATTATGGTGAGCAGTGATTTAGGACGTAATGAAATGAGACCTCACCTAGCCATGGCTCGATGTTTGCGGTTGAAAACGCCGCAGTCGTGTGTTCCTGAAAGTGTCTTGCATTCTGCCATAAAACTAAACATCGTTTCGTACGAGCCGTTTCCAAAAGGCAAGGCATTGGCAGATGACGCATGGCAGAAGAGAAAACAAGAAACAGCAACTTATTTGGATTTCAATAGAGATTTTTTATTTATTATTTTTTGTGAAAACATGAGCTGGAGTTTGGAGCAATAATGTGGTATTTAAAGGACTGCTGTTTTAAGGGATAATGAGTGCTTGTCTCTTCGACGAAACGGATCAAGCCGAAGAAATGTTGAAAAGTCTGGCATTATCGTTGCGACCGCAGCTATAGTCTGGCGCTTAAATACCGCTTTCGGCGAATGTACCGTCGTATTTGGATCGTGCCTATGTTTTTCGCTGAAGCATCGGATGTTGTGGCCATGTTTCTAGTTTTCCTGCCAGATGCGCGAGGCAAGTGCTTGAAAGAGCAATCGTGCTTCAGAAGAAATGCCAGGGAAAAAAATACAGCTCACCACATACGCACGCACTCAAACTACGAAGTATCTGCAAATATTTAAGAGTTAAGTTTTTATGGAAAGAAATGCACCGGATGTTGCGGCCACGTTTCCAGTTTTCCCGCCAGATGCATGAGACAAGTGCTTGAAAGATCAATCAAGCTTCTGAAGCCAGGAAAAAGCTTCAAGCTTCAAGCCAGGAAAAAGAAATACAGCTTGCCACATACGGATGCGCTCAAACTATGAAATATCGGGAAATATTTGAGTTAAGATTTCATGGACGCTTTCTTTGTACAGACTCTACACCCTTGTATATTTTTTTTTCGTAATATAGCACGAGAGCTGAGCGTGGGACATGACATCACGTAATTTTCTCGAAAAAAGTAAGCAGAGTTTGCTGTAAGACGCGCACAAAGTACATTCAAATACAAGCGCTGTTTGCTACGCTGTTTACTTTGTTTACTTCAACATATCTTAATTCGTTTACACTCCTTACTTTACTTACTTCAACAGGAAGTAGGGCCGTGCAAAGGAGCACACGTGCGAAATCACCGACATTTGCGCATGTACGCTACGCTTAGCCCAGCTCAGTGCATGTGTCCTCGTCTGCTCTAGGCGGATTCGCTTTCTTGGAATAGCGTAGCAAACGGCGCTCGCGGTGTACTGCAGCGCTCTGTGATCTTGAGCCTCCTACAGCATATCTGGTTACTTTTCGAGAATATTTCGCTATCATGTCCCGCACTCAACGCTTCCGCAGTGTTACTGAAATTGCGAGGGTGTACCTAAAAGAAAGGATTGCTTTTGGAACCTATGCTACCTATGTTTGTTAAAATATGCACCACTGAATTTCTTATGTGCTGTGGTGCGATTTCAGGGGTCCGCGCTTTCGGATTCTTCCCGCCCTGGTGGCCACATTAAAGAAAGTCAGCGAGCGCCGATAACGACAAGAAAAGCTTTATTTCTAGAACTGTGGTACGAACGCAAAAATCGGTAGAAAGCCAAAGGAAGACCTGTGTCGCTTTGTGGCCCCTTCTATGAACACCGCGCAACGATTGTCGCTCGGTTTACGTGGCTCAGGGCTACTCGGACTCTCCAGGCTGCGCTCCTCGAAGACCACGTCCTCCCATTCGTCCATAGCGAACATCCTGATGTGCTCGTTCACCTGGTCCGAACACTCACGCAGCACCCAGTGCCCGGCTCCGGTGTAGTACACCACCTTCGAATTGGTGAGCCACTCCTGGTTGAGCTTCGCGATGGCCTTGGTGAGAAAGTCGTCTTTTTCGGCCCAAATGACGATGGTGGTGACGTTGATCTTGCGGTACGGCAACTTCCTCAGTTGGTCGCTGTTGTTCGCAAATGCACGGTAGTAGTTGAGCGCTGCAGCCAGAGAGCCTACGAAAGGGAACGAGAAATATTCTTAGGGACCGTTATGGCTTGCTAAGACGACTTGACGGCGAAATACCTTGTGTATTTTCATAAATACTCGTTATATAATCCTGATTACCTTCTCAATTCACTTATTCACGCTCTTGTTTACGTTAGTCACAAAGCTGGCATGCGTTAATAGGGGATATTCATAATGAATCGCGATCTGGAAACACTGGGCGCTCCCGCCGTGTTCACCGGGACGCCGTCGCGGAATCGCCAGCTATCGCTGGCATTGGGAGATGCGGTGAGGCTGTCACTGATGGTGCTTTCGGGCCAAGAAAACGCAGCAGTTTCTTGCGACGCCCCGCTACGAAAGGTCAGGGGAGCTGACTGTTCTACCAAAAGTCGACGAGAACATAACAACGAAGTTTTTCGATCTTACGTGTGCTGCTTCGCAACGAAAACAGCACGCCGAAATTTCTCCTTTTGCGACGCGTACTTTTGATCGGAGGTAAGCGTTCGAGGATATTCTTGGTTGTCGACAAGGTCCGAGTGTAGAATGTCTAACATAAGCTCGTACGGAAATACGGCACCCCACGTTATTTACCACTGCGACTAGAAACGCGCGCCAGATATCGAAACCACGTTGTTTCTGAGCTTCGCTGTGCTGCTTCCCACGTCTCGTTTCTGCAGCCGCCCGCACTTCCATCCTTCGCAGTTGCGTGGTTGATGTTTCCTAGACATATACAATGTGTGGGCACATAAGCGGTGCCCCGAGAACGTCTCATAAAAACTAGACTATCTAGTTTTGGAGCTTTCATGTGCAGCCGGCCAGTGTTATTTCGCTTCTGATACGCTAGCACACTTTAGCCACGCTACGTCCGTTGATGTGAGCAAGCGGTCTGCTGAGAGGATTAGTGTATGTAGCAAACACGTGCGTCAGAGGACGAGAACTTCTTGCCAGTGTCGCCAGGTCCTTGCCATTTTTTTCTTGTTAAAGGGTGGAGAGATTCGCGTGAAAGTACTTATTCGGTTCTTTTGAAAATACCAAGAATGAGGCTTGATAAGGTTGCCTTAGCCGCTACCTCTCTCCGCAGCTTTCCTTTTAGAGGAAGGGCAGTATACGTAGAGAGGAAAATATGGGACTTCATAGGAGCAACACGACCGCTGCGTTGCCTTATGTGCAGATGCGCCGTATATCAGCTTTCCGAGCGCTTTTAAATTTGTTTGCTTCAATCTTATACGGCCGCCAAGCAGCTGATCAGGTTGATGGATGCAATGCGATGCTCCGAATTGGCGCTGAACGCCTACGTCACTTGGCAGTGAGCGTGCCGATGGATGGCCGAAGCTGCTTGGACATAGATATTTACAACTACCGATCACATATATGCACATAAAAAATAACAAAATAAAAATGGAGCGGCATGATACGGAGCGCACTATTTTTTAGTTATCCAATCATTGCGCACCATTCACGCGTGCAGTACGTAGTACGTGACGATTTTGATGGCATATACAGAATCTAGCTTCCATGAACGTTGGTTGATGGTGCTGCGTCAAAAACTTGCATCTTATGTTTATTGTGCTAGTGACGTCATGTGCTTAGAATTGCATGGTCGCACAACTTTCTGAAGACGTCCGGCCAGTATACGCACACTACTTTGACAAAAAAAAAAGATAATAGAGAGTTTTAGTTTGTCCGTAAACTTCTTTACGTTTGCGGATAGCGGTTTACCGTGCGTGTTTACGGTGGAAGTAGAACTGCTAGCGTCATCTATTCGCGGTTTGCTTAACTACAATGCATTCGATTGCATTCGACCAGAAGCTGCGGTTTCCGGCGCCCCGAAGAACATGGCGGATGACGCTTTCGGGGATGTCGACAGATGGCGCTCTACATTTTGAATATCTCCTATTGCGTTCTTAGTTCTCTAGTCGTAACTCACGTACTTTCGCTTTAATTTGCGTTCTAATTATTCCTCCTAATTCATTCGACATCAGCTTGCCGTAGCTTGGCATGCGTTCGGTGACTTCTCTGACGTCATAAAATTTTCGGCACCATTATTCGTGTTGTTGCCGACTGCTATGACGGAAGGCCACTTTGCCTGTTTCATGAGACTTGACACAGGGCTTTCACCTTAACAGATACACGGTCGGCAAATAGCAATTTTCCCACGTACAGTGTCGCCACACTCTCTTTTAAGTTACCCTAAGGAAACAATAGTAAATAGCGTGGCTACTGTGGTCGCCGCGATAATGTTTTGGTGTAAATGTGGGTGTAAATGAAAGTGGGTGTGGGTGTAAATGAAAGTGCCTTGCATCACGTGTCGTTAATAATTGCTAGGTTTTCCGTTCCTGAACCACGCTGTCAATATGAGTAACGCTGTGACGCGGTACGACACAATATTTTTCGCGGCGTTGCATGCTTTACCGTTCGCCTAAATCCAAGTGCGCGGGTGCTTTCCAATTCATACCCAGCAGACATGCGAGCGTTGTGGCCGCCAATGAAGCAAATGTCGTGGAAAGACGATATATAGCCTTCTGCCGGCCTCACTACGCTGCGTGAGATATGAACGCCGTCTGGCAGCGCCGTTGGGAAACATGAGCTTGTACAGAATCCCTGGGCAACTGTCAGGTGGCAGCACCAAATCGTCGGCAGAGGCCTTCTTCGTGCATAGCGTCGCATTTTTAGCGCAGCCTTACAAACACTAGGGTCTTTAGAATTACGTATCTATGAATTTCTAGTAAAGCTACACACAACCTAACACTTACGTATGGATGTTGAGCCTCAGATATGCGTAATATATTTGGTTTTTGATCGACAATGTTCACAAGTATGAACGCAGCTACCAGTTCAAGATGGCTGGGCGTTACGAAAGTGCTTAAACTTTCGCCTGGTGGCTGAATAGTGTGACAGCAGATAAACAGAACGACAGACCAAAATTTCTGCGTTCAAGTATCCCAAGAAAGACTATCGTCTTTAAAAAATGCGGCTTCGATCCCTGCCAAGGCGGTCGCATCTTCGATGGACGCCAATATGCCAGAGGCCCGTGTACTGGGCGTTGTCAGAGCAAGTTAAAGAACCCAAGGTGGTCAAAATTTCCGGAGCCGTCCACCATGGCGTTTCTCTTTTATCTCTCTCATTCGCTTTCCTCTACACCCCCCCCCTCCCCCGGACGCTGAACCGTGCTCCCGCCATGTGCTGCAAAAAATAGCGTCCTTTCTTTACCAACCCAAGATCATCATCATCGGCACAGGCGAGGGATGGCGTAACACTACATGCGCCGCGCCGGATGACTTATGCGCATGCGCCGGGCTCCCTCGCCGTGCGCCGCGCCGCTACACCACGCTATGCTGGCTTGCCTTAATTTTTTTTAGCCTGTCGTTTTCTATTGACAATGACCACGGGACGATAATTTCTTTGGCTCGTAGACGTGCGCAGCTTCGCTGTAGTAGTTTATGTATCATAACTTCAGTGTTCGCAGGAAACTGTTCTTTTAACCTAAATTTGGTAACTAAGTTTGTATCACTTTTTTATCTCTTTTAATAGTCATCTTCTACACAAACCTCTTTTTCGGTTAGTGGCCGATCTCCCAGGGTTGGTTGGGCCAAGGTATCCAAGGACCACCACCAACAACAACAAAGCTGCGTTTCTCCTGGAGCCAATGCGATGTTCACTGCCGACGTATGTCAAGGCCGATTGGATTAGATGAGGTTTCCGGGGTTTTGCGTCCCTAAACCAGATACGATTTTGAGAGACGCCGCAGAGGAGGGCTCTGGATATTTATTTATACCACCTCGGGTTGGTTCTTTAACGTACTCTGTCATCCCACAGTTCACCGGCCTCAAGGCGTATTGAACTGCATGCAATAATAATGTGGTGTCGCAAGTCCAAGCCGTGAAACTTTAGATACGGAAGAAAAACACTGTACCACCTTGCCTGGCTTATCAGAAGAACACGAACGGCGATTACTAATTGCAGCTCGAGGCCGCGGTACGCCAGCCAACAGCAAATGCGTACCGTTTTTCGAGAACATATACTTGTGGACCTCTTCCTCTTCTTTTGTGAATCCTTTGTGAATGCTGTCAAAGAGGGCGAAGTCTTTCATGATGATGTACTTCTCAGGGATGTCAGGATGTCTGAACGGCAGTAAGAACCTACAAGAGACGGACACTCTCAGGGTACATTTTGTCAGTAAATGTCGATTTCAGATTATTCTAGTACTTCGCATATATTACCCTGATGCTTGGTGCGCGATGTCTAATCCATGCAGTCATAATAGTAAAGAAGTGCTCTGGAAGGTCCAGAATGATTACGGCATCAGTTATAGATTTTGCAAGAACGTGGAAGGAGATTTCCGTACACTGATTGACAAATTACCTGACAAAGCTTGTCTCTATGGGAATTTGCTTCTTGAAATATGTTTGCACGAGTACATTAGTGTATGCAAAGGGGCCTTTGGTTTTACTTATACTTTATGCGATGATTCGCAGTCTATATTTGTCTATTTCGTCTTCGTTAGATTTTCAAGTTTGATATGTACACAGTAGCTCCGTGCTGCCGATGTATGCTGCCGATGTAAATGACCCAGTCAAGCTGACTGGAGCGGCTGTTAGCCCCGAAGTCAATCCAGAATATTCTGGTGCAATAAACTTTGATTGATTGATTGAAAACAGGAGAACGAGACTGCGGTTTAGCGGGTTAATGTCATCCCCGTAGAATAGACACGATAGCAGACAGAATAGACAGATAGCAGACCGTAGAATAGACAGATAGCAGACCGTAGAATAGACAGATAGCAGACTTCAAGTTAGGGACACGGTAGTGTCCCTAACTTGAAGTCTGCTATCTGATGTTACGACCGGGCTTTCTTCTGACTACGGCGCACGTGGCTCTACCTGCAATTGTCGTGTCCCCACCCAAGAGTGACTACTTCGGTCACCGGCCAGGCCATCGCTCATGGGGCTCGACACTGCAGGTGCCTGTGAGCAAAGGGTCCCGGGAGACGTACCCGACTCGCCTGGACCAGGTGCGTCCGCGACAGGGTGGTGCCGACCAATGACAGTGCCCATCTGCGGTGTTTGTTTGTTTGTGTGTGTGTGTGTGTGTGTGTGTGGGAGAGCGCTGCAACTTTGCACGCAGAAAACGGTGCTTTTGCCCCCTTTCGCTTGAAGCGGTCATGGAGAGGGGTGTGGAGGCGGTCATTGCGGGCGTCGGAGGGACGAGCCCTTCTAACGGACCTTCATGCTATGATTGGACCCCTCTACGGCATGTTCCCTAACAAGGGACTCGGGTATGTATAAGACGAGCCACCGAGCTCGCTCTCGGCGCTTTTTGCATTCCTTTTTTCCTTCGACATTCTTGCTGTAAATATGTAAAACAAACCTCCTTTAAGTTCTCTCTGCCCCGGCTCCAGTCGCCCTGAGTCCCGGTACCTGCGGGTCGTTTTCGCCGCTCACCACCACGCTACCCGCTGGCCGGCTGTTGTAGCAGGCCAGTCGTAGCACTGATTATTTGCTGTGGGTATGCGTACACTCGTTGCGCCATCCGTCCTTGTTCATTCGCCGCCAGAGTAAATGACCACGAAGTGGCGCTGAAGGTGTATCCTGACTGTTCGTTTCTTTGTGGTACACCACGCAATAAAAGGCTTTGCGCTTGCCATGTTCTTCATCGCTACGATTTACCCTGATAATACACTCTTACTATGGGTGGTGCTTATACTAGGGCGCTCATATTACCGGGAGTCGCAAAAAGGCTTTCGATGAAGGAAAATCTCTGGAACCTAGTGTGGGACTGCATCGTCCCGACGACCGCTATGGGATACTGCGCGTTGAGGTGCCTTGTCAACGTCATGGCTGACGTGAAGTGTCCATTGAATCATGGCTGAAACACATTTGCGTGCGTGGAATACAGCATTTCAAACGAATACGCCAGTGCCAGTTTTGGAGCCTTAATTCGAGAACATAAGCTCTGTGCTCCCTCAGCCATTCGATTAGATTTCCTTTTTGTACCGTAGCCTGTGTTCGCTGGCGCATTGTGAAGCATTCCTACAACTCGTTGTCTGTACAGTCGTACTGCGTTCGTGGCAGTTCTATTTCAGCCTGTGTAGCTACCGGTTCCCGTGCGCGCTGTGTGGCAGTGAGCGTCTCCGAAACAGCGCAATCACAGACCGTTGACATTCCGAAGGTCTTTAACAATCCCAAATTCATCAGTGATCGCTGGCGATTCGAAAACAGCCATACAGAATTTCGGAGCGGGCAGGGCCTCTAAGCCAGCCCTTTCCCTCCTTTTAGCACATCTCATCCGTGAAATGGTAGAAGTGTTCTGCACTCCCGCGCACGTGGGCCTTGCCGGAAACGAGGCGGCTCATGCCAGTGCCGAGGATTTACGGTCCTGGCGCAGGCATCACATGTGTCCGACGTCGGTACGGAGGAGGCGCCGTTTACAGCGCGGGACAGGCTCCTTACATTTCACGACATTTGCATGCACTATCGATTAGACGGTCTATCATTACCAGCGCCAACGCGCGAATCCCCGCACAGGCGTGAGGTTTCGTGGCGACACCTGCAGACTGGTACCATTTCCTCCCCTTACATCCTCCACCGCATCCATCCGTTCGTTTACTGCTCTCCCTCTTGCAAATTCTGCGTATGTCCTAGAGCGGACTTAAGCCACATCATGTGGCACCCCCTTCCAGCTTCCCTTATAAAACTCATTTCATGTGAGAAGCAGTGGGAGGCTGCCTTGCGCAGCTCGAGGCCTTACATTCAGGAGGCCTTACATACTGGAGGGGGCTGAGAGGGTGGAGGAGGCCTACTTCAAGAAGTTCTTCGCTCCACACTCTAACCCACTACCCCATTCCCATTAAAAGGGGCAAATAAAGTTTTCATTCATTCATTCGAAGGTTTTCGTCTGCCAATCTTTCAACAAAGTCTCACTTCAGTTAGAGTCGAGTACTTGGCGAACCACACATGAACTGCAATGGATTTAGTAAGACCATTAAAGCAAAAAGTTAAGGCATTGTCCCCCGCGCAGCTTGATTTCTCGCACAACATTGCACTGCATTAGATAAGGCAGCGCAACAAAGTGGTGTTAGATGAGAAGGCAAGGCGTCCAAAGGTGGACACGAGAAAATAGAGTCACGAACATCTTGACGTTTGCGTTCGTCTGCTTCTGGTTCCTTGTGTAGGTACTATAATGAACATTTTGTTAGCCTAAAATTGTCGCGTTCGGAGGAACGTCCTTCTGGAGTTTGTTTCGGTTCAGGGGGCTTAACATTCAGCACAGCGGTTGCCACACTGATTTGATACGAATGTTTCTGGAAGACTTTCAGACGCGAAACAGCTTATGGCGGAGTTCAATGCTGTGGTGGTGGTGGTTGTGGTGGTGTGTGGCGTGACCACCCTTACTGCGCATGCGCAAACCCTCTCCACACACCTCTTCACACACCTCCTCTCCACTCCTCTCTCCACGTGACCCTCTCCGCACACCTCCTCTCTGCTCCCCTCTCCACATGACTCTCCACGCACCTCCTCTCCGAACGGCGCGCGTTGACTATGGAAACGCTCTTTTCTTCGATGAACGCTTTACCAGCTCGCGCGGAAGGAGAACGCGCCCTCGGCCACGAGCGACAACGCTGACGCAGGCAGGGTCTGCCAGCGTCAAACCGATGCAAACGCGGTGTACACCCCCTGTGCTGCTTCGCATCGCCTCATGGTCCCCTTTAGCAGGAGATGGTGTAATTTTTTTTATCTAAGGCTGTACACGCGTTCCGCCCTCAGAACAGGTTGCCGCCGTTCGATCCACAATGGTGCCGCGGCCCATGGATGAGGTACTTAAGCTGACTATAGCCTGCTACAGTAGTGTCATGTGGTCGTGACGACGAAGGACGCAAAATAACTCAAGATGTTGTCAGTCGAACTGTTTATTAGGCGAACCTGTACCAGAGAAGCAAAGCAAATCACACATCAACACGATAGCGGCATGAACAGCCGTCGGTCGACGGTAAACCTGACGACCGCTGTAATGCGTCGGCTTTTATGAATTCGTCATAGTGCATTCTGGTGTTACCACTTCTAAAAGGCACCCAAATGTGCGCGTAAGGTATGCAAAGTTCCTAGCAGCACGCAAGCCAAGCGCGACCTCCACGACGCGTCACAAGAAAGTGATATGGCGCTCACCGTAAAAAAACCAAAACAAGTCCGCTTGTCAATAGGCATTTCTCTCTGAGCTTGGGTTAGTTTCACATTTATCAGCTGAGCACTGCATTCAGCTCCCCCAGAGAACGATAAGGGCATTCGAGCTGCAACATAAGCCTTGCTTGATGAGCCTCTGATCGCGCGAACGGTTTCGGCACCTAGATCGAATGAACGTACCTTGCTAACAATATCAGGCTGCAAGCCACTCCAAAATCTAAACATGTCTTACGATACACGTGTCATTTTTTCAGATCTGGTTTATACTCTAAACCTCGGCAGCAAGAGAAGACAGCTTCAATGCATAGTCTCCCGAGTAACAGAAAGCAAATGCGAAAGACGTCTTTGAGTCAATATATGCCGCATTGCGACGAATTTGTATTTTCGGGTAATCATCCACGAAATCACAAATTATTAGAGATGATTATATTCAGAGGCCCCACGGTTATGAAAATGTCAGGCGGACCTCCTATATAATACTATACATATGTATGTATGTATGTATGTATGTATGTATGTAGGTATGTTATGTATGTATGTATGTATGTATGTATGTATGTATGTATGTATGTATGTATGTATGTTTGTATGTATGTATGTATGTGTGTATGTATGTATGTTACCATACATTACTGCATGGTGTACAAAGAATCCATGCACGTTAGGAAATCCTATACATAAAGCTAGCGGCAACTCAGCAGTGGCAGAGTAAAGGCAGACAAATGAAATAAAAACCAACGATTTAAATTTCTGACTCCTTGCAAGAATGAGTGAAAACTTGTAAGAAGCGTAGCTGAGAAAAATAACGCACAAAAGCGCGTAAAACAGTTTATTTTTAACTTCTGTAGTGGTCAAACACGTGAAAACTCGGTAGCTTACACTTCAACGCAAGGTGTTTCTGCCAGCGCGATGACTCTGCCTTCGATTTCCCAAGTTTTCCTCTCAACGTAACCTTGTTCGTAGAGAAAATCAGGCTGCATACGTTCCTGACATCAACGCTATTTTCTCCAAAATGTCTCTCTTATCACATTTTTCCGCTTTAAGGCGAGAAGATATATAGCCGCTTTCCGCTAAGGTGTCGACCAAGCCTTGTGAGATGACTGCTCTTACACAGCCACAAAAGATTACTAGTTTAGGAATCTACAACACTTACCAGCTTTTCCTTATTTGCTCCACACTTTGATTGAGCTGCTTATAAAATGCCATCGGATGCACCCCATTGATGATAATGAGGCCGTCTAATAACTTTTCATGAAACGTCGCGAAACAAAAGGCAATCATTCCGCCCCAGTCGTGTCCTACCAGGACGATGTCCCTTTGGTGGAGAACTTCTGCAGACAAGAAAAGACGAAGGGGTGAAACCATTTGCTTAAGTAGGACAACCAAATCCGGCCTTCAAGGAGCGTTATCGTTATTTTCGATAACTGCCTCAAATGCGACCAGAAAATTACTAAGTGTTGACCGACGAGAAATCGATGAACTCGAAGTCTGGTTGGAGTTAACATTTATCTGTTTATATTATCTACTCATTAGTACTCTACAAACCAGAAGGCATTAAGGAGGGGATTGATTGACTTGTGGGGTTTAATGTCCCAAAACAAGCTTTGATTGTGAGAGGCGCCGTAGTGGAGGTGACGGGGAATTTCGACCACCTGGGGTTGTTCAACGCGCACTGACATCGCACAGTACACGGGCATTACAAGGGGAGCTCCGCTACACGGACCGTATGATGAAAAAGCGCGAATGGGGCGACAATGGTTGTGGGACAGTGTAAAGTACCTTAATCATGCAAATAACAGCTTGTAGCAGGGCATCTAGCAGAAACTTCAAAGGAGTTTTCCCACCACTGTGGAAAAACCGTGGGACGGCGAAGCCTTTGTTTTTTAATAGCTAAGTGTGGAACGTAAAATGGCTATGTGGGCCGGCCACGAATAAAACCCAAGAGGAATAAAGCCAACGAGAAAATTAATGAATAGAGGGAATCGTAAAACATTTCCGAACATTTTGTCGGATGTTGTGCATTCGGAAATACCCGTTCTTTAGGTCTGTGATAAACGAAACAACATGTTCCATAGTGGTTGTTTAGGGTCCGGGTTCACATTGACAAAAATAATTTGGATTTCCCCAGCGCGCCTTTCCGCGCTGACTCCGGCCAGATGGACGGTCTTCGTAGTCGCCCATCATGGCCTCCGAGAGTAATGCGCCTTCCGGAGGCCATGGGAAAGGAAAACCGAGCTCCACTCTTGCATCCGCAGGGTGGCACCACACGTGGACAGCTAGTTTCAAATCCTAGTGCATTTAATACCGTTTCAAATGCTAGTTTCTAATCCCAGTAGATTTAATACCACTAGTCCTAGTGATCTAGTGCTCCCGAAAGGGAGCACTAGATCACTAGGTGGAATCTCATGACCATTTCTTGAGAGACATCGCACAACACCACAGATTGAAAAGAGGCAAGTTCCTACCACGGCATGCCAAACTAAACAAGAAATAGGGTGTTGCCTGGAGACAACTACAGACACACACGTATCCAAACATGCACACCTAGTGGTCCTTGACCTCTGCTACCCACACATCTATTAGTGTGACACGTGTAAAATGCGTGGCGCCACAGTGACGCTGTAACACGAGCTATGGGCAAGCACAGGTAGTGCACAGCACAGCAGGAGTTCTTTACTAACGGGGTAGATGCGGCTGTCTGTAACCAAGAGGTGCAATGGAAGGCCACCCTGCTCAGCCCAAAACTCGGCGATAAATCTTGGACTGTCCGGCAAGCCCAGGAGAGCCGCCAGCGTCCAAAGGATCGGAGCCGTCACCTGGGTCGGGTGCTTGTGGCCTCATCCCGACCAAATCGCCTGATGTATTGTCTTTTTCTCTCTCTCCCTCTGCGCATATCGAATGCTTACTAACAGAGAGACAAACAACTTTATTTAAATGTCCGGCGATGATAAATTGGGGCACGCTTGAACGCCGGCTCGGGCGGCTTCCTCGGCCCGCTGGACTGCCCATATTTGTTCTAATCGCGAGCTAACCAGAGCCGCCTCTCAGCCTGGCTTGCTGTTCGAGTCTCCCTCCTTTGTCGTTCTGCTTATTGGGACGTTGAGTCTCCAGCACTTCCATAGTGTGTGCGCCCAAGGTAGCCCGGGCATCGCACGTCGTACATTAATCTGTCGAATGGAAGTTACTGCTTCCTGAAGCAGGGAAAATTAAAACCGGACATCTCCATATTGCTCCATATTCCGCATGTCAAACTGAAA
>JABSTT010003473.1:0-27078 GCA_013339685.2 Hyalomma asiaticum | reverse complement strand
TCCGGCAAATATGGCGCCGATTTTGCCGCTCATCAGCATCGCCTGAGGAATGGCGAATTTGGCGCGATATTTGCCTAGAAAGATTATTTCACAAGAAACATTGAGTCATTTCTGCCATCCTGGAGGCAACGTCGACTACGCCGCAGCCTTTCATGGTTGATATCGGCCGGGCCTCTTTGGAAGCCTGCTGTATATAACAATTGAGATCCGATCGAGACAAGAATTACCGAAATTCACTTGAGAGATTCGACGTAAGAATCAGATGTTGAGCTTCATATATTCATGTATACGCGTTTCAGTGCCGGAACATAGCGCACGTGCGTTTTGAGCAGCATATATGACATTCTGTTCGCGCGCTTTGTTTTTCATAAAGAGGGCACACAAAAAACATGCATATAAACTATTTATATATACATCTATAGGCTGTTTTGCGGGAACTTTGCGAAACAGGCTGGCGCAACAGTTAACATTAGCCAGAAGGATCGACAAGCATGATGGAAAATTATCTGACAGCGCATGTCAGAAAATTTAAATTCATAGAACTTGAACTAGTTCGTGCATACATCGATGGGCATAACCAGCACTCATATGTTCAAACAAAGATAAACAGTTGCAAGCGGCGCTACACTACTGACATTTAGCAACCTATGGAAGGAAAAGGCATATGGAGGTAACAGCGCAACAGCGAGTGGACAAAAAAAAAAGATCTAGCGCAGACTTTATGGTGCGCTGAAGCGGAGATAAACTCGCCACCGGCGTTATACTACTGACATTTAGCAACCTATGCAAAAGAACGGTATACGGAGCTAACAGCGCGACAGCGAGGAGACAATACTGATCTAGTGCTAGCTCTATATTGAGAGGACCATGAAATACATAGATCCCTTTGTATTGCAGATTCAAATGAAGTGCTCTTGTCAAGACCACGACATTTGCGAAAAAGGAAAAAACGAAAAATACCAAGCAGTCATATGGCAAGCATTTTTCATCTCAAAGGTGGCAAACAAATGCACACACCTATAATTGATATAGAGAGAGCTTTTCTGGTGAGTTCTACTAGAGTGTATGTGATCACACAGTGTTCTTGTGCAGGCGATCTGCGTATTTTACGTTATATAAAAACAGCAAGCATGCACTGAAAAAAAATCAGTTGAAAATCAAAGCTCTCTTCTGTTTCCTAGTTTCTTCATACGTTTGAGCACGGTTAGAGCATAAACCAACCGTCCTAAGTCAAGCTGTTGTTGACCACGTGGCCCTCCACTACTTCATCAGTGCGTTCGCGAAACTAGTGCATTCCTTTCAAAAACAGCTCCTGTACAGCGCAACGCATGTACCGGAGCTCGCATAAGCTCAGCAACAGAAAAGTAATTGTCTACTGGTCGGGTAAACTTATACCTCCCTTTTGCACCTCCATGCTCTCTACTACCACGCAGATACAATAGGCTAATAATTCCTTAATATGTCCACGCCATTGCGTATAATTCATGCTTTTTTTGCTTTTTTGTGTAACGTCCGTTTGTGCGTTCTTTCCATACATATCGAATTCGTTTACACATCGGCCATCGGTTACGTTGTACTATTTAGATGAGCAGAATATATCGAGCTTGAGTGCATGCTCTGTGCAGTGTGTCGGATTTATCAATGACGTTCGTATGAGACTATGGCGTTGTAATAAGCAAACATGTGCGTATTCTGATATTTAACAACTAATTTATTTATAACTAATTTATTTATAACTAATAAGGGCAAAAGAAGGGCGTGTAGAGACAGAGTCACCGCAGTATTTCTTGTCGTGCGGAAAGGCAGCACGTTCATGTCTTTCGTGCGCTGCAGAAAATGGCAGAAATTCAAGCAGAACGCGGCGCCGTGCGTCCTCGCTACGTTTGTTGCGTGCAGTGCAGCATTTCGCTCGCGTTTTTAGCTAGAGTGGGTGGTTCAGCCTCTGCGAAATCCTGTGTTACAAGTAGCTGGCAAGAGAACACATGCGTACCAGCATACGCCACAGGCGGCACCGAGCTGCACTTAACAAATGCAGTCCCGGTGGGTGTCCCCGCCATTGTGCAAAAATGTTTGCCCAGCAGAAATGCTGTCTTCCACGTTTTGAGACAACTACAAAAAAAAAAGAAAGCAAGAAAAACGAGCGTGCTCTGCCGAGAAGCAACCTCGCACGTGCTAAGCCAGCTGCAACTAAACATAAAAAAAGTGTGTGGGGAGGGGGGCGCGCCCCCCTTCCGAACTGACCACCAGTCACGGCCCCCTCCATGAACATCCATTGTGCTCATCTGCAGTTTGCAAAGAATGTGGTTCTGAACCTGCTTTTCCTGGCGTTTGCTGCCTTCGGAGGGGGAAACCTTCCGCGCTCTCTCGTCGCGGCTGCATTGCTTTCAACGTGCAAGGTGTACGAACGAGTTTCAAAGGCTGCACGCAGTCTGCAGCTGTCTACGCGTTTATCGTTTATCATGTACCGCATTTATCGATCATTCAAGTTGATTGCGCGATTCCTTGGCGAGTGTACCTCCTAAGACAATGCCCATCCCAACTGTGACATCGGTTGTATATGAACACAAGCCTGCGCCTTTTGGGGAGACTACAGTGTCATCGCCGAATTTGTGTTGCGGACTCACAGCTGTAGAGTGCAGAGCGGATGCCGAAATTAGGTAAGTTGCTGGCCAGTTTTCAAAATGGGACGTGGCACATATTGTTGTGATGTTGAAGCACCGGTTCCACTTCATATATTATTTGTGTCGTGAGGTGCGTAGGCTCTTTATTTTCGAATAAAGAGCCTACGTACATTGTCCCAAAGCAGTTTTACTTCATATAGTTAATCCTGTGCTTGTATCAAACACCCTTTGTGTGGTGACTTGCAGTTCTCGTAACATTATATTTTTTATCTTTTCTTGCCCGTATTTTTAAAGGTAACGTGATACCGAACACGCGCTCCTTGGTGCAGGACACGTGCGGCAGTTCGGCACGCGATAGCATTTTTAAAGTAGCCTTGAAAAGATGTTCCTTCTCTAATATCTGCTTATAATGCACCTTGCACCTATCATTTAAGGACATTTTTTGCCTAACGACCCCATCCCTCGGGTGTCTCGTGTTAGCTCACGTCCAGTGGCGTAGCCAGAAATTTTTTTCGGGGGGGGCTAGGAGTTTTCGACGGACAGGATGGACGGAGTCGGAGCCTCACTGTGTGTGTATATATATATATATATATATATATATATATATATATATATTTTTTTTTTTTTTCGGAACGAAAATGTGCACGCGGCGCATTTGCGCGGACCGCCGCCCAATAAGTATACATTCGTTCAGCATCTGCGAACTACTTCAGCCTTCAGTTGTCATATCAACTGGGTCCCGAAATAACGATACTCTCGCCCATTCAAAACATTTACAAAATGCAATGTATCGACGAAATCTAGTAGAAAGACATTTATTTCCCCGCCACCGCGAAGATTCGTCACTTGCGCACGCTACTACCTTTGTGATAATTTCAAAATAAAGTATAATTATCGATGTACACATACGCATGAAATGCTGTAAAGAATTCGTGATAGCAGGCGCAGCCGGGAACAGCGGGCAGCATACCTGAGGTAGGTAAGCTGAAAATGACGCTATAACAAACACATTTTTTGAAACACCTTATAAATTGATCGTGGCGTTGTCCTGATAAACTCCGGAAGACTCTCTCCAACTTAACATGCTAGTAGACATACAGGACGACATTTTGGTATATATTTCGTATTTATGGATTCCTCACCGAAACTTACCTGTTCGCTACATTATACAGGCGCTTCTTTTACCAAATTTTCGATACATTTGCAGGAAGAACAGAGATTCGCCTGCGATTGTGATTATAAGCCGCTCCAGATCTATCTGTCGTGAACATATTACCACTTCTTTTTTAAAAGAATTAAGTCTATTGCGTTACAGAAAAATGCCGTCCTCATTAACATTGTAGGCCTCCCAAAACATGGCTTTGTCTCCACTAAACTCACAAACACCACCATCCTGGCCCTTTCAAGAATAATTACTGACACATTTGTTAAGCTGAAAAACGTGCTAAAATATCTCTTAATATTGAAAAAGCTTTCTATGCGGTTTGTCACTTCACACTTCTAGCCAGATAAATTAAAAATCCCATGGTGCTACTGGGACTAACACCAGTTTAATCCTACATTTACTTCGAGGCATGCGGAATGCAAGTTGCGATCAATAAATCTGATTTGGAACTCACTGAAGTGAACTCCGGAATGTTGAGATGGCCCTACTTCGCGCAAAGGGGGAGGGGGTTCTAAGCCGCAACAATTCACAAGTACCACAACTACGCTACGACTCCGTTCGAAATGCTTCACGCAATCACCCCCTCTGGCCACACACCTCAACAACCATTTAACCAAACCGGATTCGTGCTGGGGCCGGGAACAGGAAACAGTCTTAATTAAGCCATCAAAACATGGAATTTAATATGCGAACATGATCGAAGTATACACTTAACAATTAGTAGCGAACGTAATGATGCAAGGCAAACAAAGAGCAACGTAAACGCATAGTGCAGCACAGGAATTAACAGCGGAAACAAACTCATCAATGAACGGCAGATACAATGGGTAAAACAGCTCATAAACTAACGGCGCAATGTCTTAAGTGCGCTTGCTGCCGCCAACGAAGACAACGCTTATCTGGGTGGGCTCCATCGGCGCATAGGTCTCGTCGCCGGCCTGTGGACTGGTGCTTGGGTGCTCTCGAAGGCGCCGTGGCTCACGGATTCTCCCCGATCATTGCTGCTCGCATCGTGCTCTCGCAGACTACATCGTCTCTCCGAGATTGGAGAGCCGAACGGCCAGGCTTGCACGAGAGATAGCAAACGAAGCTTACTTCTTCACACGACAGAGGGCCTTTCTTCGAGTCTCCCGAATCTCCAAAATTCCACCCTGTCCTCTGTCCCGAGACGAGTTTTTCTCTCCGACAGCCCGCCCCACCAGGGCGTCTATCTAATGGTTGTCTACGGCAACGTCGCCGGTAGAAATCGCACCAGTCCAACCCGCCATGCGACCATTGTTTGGGACTCGCCTCCACAGTGTAACGCAGTACCAGCTCCTCTCCAAAAATATAAAAAGCAAAATATAAACATACACAAAACTCGACATTCGGACAGGACGTCGGACAGCCTAACCGGCGACGCTTGTGTACAGATTATCGTAACGAGCGTTAGCTACCACCGCTTCCATTCCGAAGCACTCCAGGTGCAAGCAATTTGGCACCGTCTAGGCGCCCACAGGCTGGAAGTGCCTGGTGAAAAGACGCGCCTGTAGGCTGTCCCTCCTTTGTGGCCGGTCAGATGTGCGCGTACGAGAAGCAGTTCTACTTACGGCATTGCTCGGTGATCGAAGCATACCGGGGATGCTCCGATGGCTTTATTCAAGCACTTATGAGCGCGCTGGGTTCGCTTTGGCGTCGACATTCTCTTTCTTCAAGGTCGCCGACTAATGCACACTCTCATCTGGGGCCGCCGCGCAAACGTCAGCTCTGCTGTCAAAGCGAGGTTGCCGCAAAACTCGCGGGTAACGAAAGCCCCAGCGATTCTCTGACCGCAGCGGCAGTCGAAAAATAGGATTGTGTCTCGCCCGTGTCTCGGCCCGCCGACGCGCCTCGGGGAGCCACAATGGCACAAGGGTCGGTATTAGGCCCAATATTTCCTGTATCAATTACGTTCGCCGTAAGCTTCTAACTTGCGAAGTTCACAAATGTACTCACTTGATGCAGCACTAGCATCGACAAATACTAGATTATCAACTACTACTAGCCGTATCTCACTGGTTTTGCAAACTGAAAGGTCATGTGTTTTAACCTTACGAGATCGCTTGCTACACTGAGTTGACAATATTACATCCATAGCGCTCGATTTAGACACGTCAAGGTTAAAAAGAAGTTTGTAAAAGAAAGCTTTCTTATGGTTCTTACACGCCCTATGACCTTCATCGGGCTTTGTACGTTCTTACTTTCTTATTTCGCTGTCACTTAGGTCGCTGTTGAAAAACATGGGGGCTGATGTAAACAACTTCTTTCGCTCCGTTACTACGCGAGGTCCAAGAATAGTGAGTTTCCTTCTGCCTAAAAGAGAAGTAATATCCCGTTCAGTGAGTTGCATGTTACAGACATGCCATATTTTCGTCCCCGATTCCGTACGCCAGGCAAGCAAATAATGGTAGTGCATACAACCCTCAATTGTAACAATGCCAATGGCGAATAATTGCAGGACTTTCTCGGTGCTTTAACTTGGAATTGAATTAACAGTAGCAGAATTTTCCTGTTTCATGCATCTAAACACTAGTTTCTTCGAAATAAAGCATCGTGATAAATTTATTTACTTGAATGAGCAGAGGCTCGATGTGGGCAAGTTTCTTTTGCATGCTTGGAATGCCTGTCCTTTGTACGTGTTTTGTTTTTGTCCCCGTTCTTTTGCGCTCTTTTGCACTTTTGCTTGAAAATGTAGCCTTCTCTATTCGAGTTGTTCGACCAGATACTGTAGCCGAAAAAGGAATTGATATAATGAGATTTTTTCTCATTTTATTTTCCCATTGGCCGCTCATGGATTGTGTCATGTACTGATTGATCGATCAATCGTCTCGGTGACTGTAGTTATTTCGGCTGTTATATTTCGGTAGTTATTTCGGCAACGCTGTATATTGTATTCAAGAAATGAAATGATGTCAAGTTAATTTCCTGGCTTGCTGTGATTAACAAGACATCGTATGACCTCATCTGAGCAATAGCAAGGGACTATTCAAATATGATCAGAGAATTCACATATAATCCACATCTCGTAGGCACGTCAAAAAGCCACTGTATTGTCAGAGGATATAAGGTATCATGTAAGTACAAATCAGTTGAAGAAAATGACTTAGCATTCGAGGTCTCGCTCATTTGTTGGCGCTGCGAAGATGAGCTTCCCCAGAAAACGGAGAGCTGCTGCTGTCCTTGAGACATATTGCCGCGAAAGCGACGATACGAATATGGTCACCCCTTCTTGAATGAATGTCGCGACCACCGCCTGCTGGTAGCGGAGTTGTTGACCCTTGTACACGCTCGGCGATGAACCGCAGCGCGGTCTTTTTGTCGACTCGTTATTCCGTAGTTTACTAGCTTGTGGATAGCACTGCAAAGCAGTGCTGTCCACTCGGAAGGTTGGTTGAAATTTTCTCTCTCTGGGGCATCGTTCTCGCAAGGGGACACGCGTGAGCGCACGTTGCTACCATGTGTAAGTCGTCAAGAAAAATGACGAAAGCGAAGCTGTATTGGGCCACCCATGTAGGGGCACTGCTCAAAAAGAAAAAAAGGCGCATTCACTGTACGCCACATTCCCCACGCGACCGCATACAACGTACCAAAAGCGTCAGCGCCCCACAGAAACAGGAATAAGAGGGGAAGAAGGATCGGGCGGCACAGAAGGCGTTGCACAGGGAACAGCGGCGTACTTTGCTTTGTGTTTGGTTCGCTAGCTCAATGACCTTGGCCTGCGAACATTTCACCCGCAACAAAACCACGCATGTTTCCGGGTACGGAGACTCGCCATGTTCTTCCATCACCGCAGAGAGCTAATTGTCAACACATTGCAGAAGCGTCTGCGCAGCGCTGTGCTGCAAAGACTGCAAGCTCCCCTTTCAGTCTGTTATCGCCGCATCCTTTCCCAATAAATGACATATGCCCCTCGTTTGCCAGCACCGTCCCCTGCAGACAAGCTACAACTTTCCCCGCCAGAGAGTGATAACTTCCTTTGCAAGTTGAAAGAGCCGCGTTCTTCGTTTTAAGCCCACCACAAAGACGCGAATGCCCGTAGCCGCACCTTCGCCGAGTGGACACCTTTGTGATGGGCCAGCATAGATAGGAAGTGGGGCACCGGCCGGAAAAATTTCGGGGGGGGGGCTTCAGCCCGGTCAGCCCATGCCTGCCTA
Organism: Hyalomma asiaticum; assembly: GCA_013339685.2. Classification (NCBI taxonomy): domain Eukaryota; kingdom Metazoa; phylum Arthropoda; class Arachnida; order Ixodida; family Ixodidae; genus Hyalomma; species Hyalomma asiaticum. The sequence goes on along the minus strand of JABSTT010003473.1, from coordinate 19,120 downwards.
TGCCACTGCTCACGTCTACATGTTTTCCTTTCCGATGTATGCCAAAATATTAAATTTATTATAATGCAAAATGCACCTATTTCAAGTAATGTGCCGCTTTTAAAGTTGCTTTGCAACAGAACCTTTACTCACGTTCTACCACTATACAAGAACGCTAATGTGGCCTTCAGGGGGGCTTGTAGAGTTCTACGCGTCTATAGATTTGGCTTGTTTAAGTTTGATTGTAGACAACCACTTGGCTTAAAGGGCATCTCCGGCGGTTTTTTCACCATGTTCTGATATCAATGTTTTCCAATGGTACTGATAGTCCTGTAGCAGCCAGGGTGGTTCAATTTGCTCAGAAACGCACCAATAATTATAAATAACCGAGAGAAAGGCGTGTTCAAACCGAAACCGAAACGGGTATAGACGCTTCTTGCAGCGTATGCGATGACGTCACAGTCTTCCCGCCGTCAGAAATACGGAGAAAAATGACAGTGGCGAGGTCATTCGGCGATGTATTGAGTTATGCCAGCTTTTCTGAACTTGACAGCGAAGATCTGAATGCTTAAGTACCGCCGTTTTCATTTTGATGTGCCGTAGGCTCGGGTAGGCAGCGTTGAAGCTGATGACGTCAAAAACACAGGGTGGCCCGCAGGGGAATCCGCTAAAAATTTTAAAATTCCGTTTCCAGGAAAACTAAATGACTTGCAACCGCCTGGTTTGGAATATATTATTACAGTGCCGAGGAGAATACACATTGAAAATTTCATTAAGATCAGTGGACACTGAAAAATCGCCGGAGTTGCCCTTTAAACAAGCCCTGACGCAGACGTCTTGTAGTCGGGATTGTGCTACCTGGGTGCACTGGACTCGGGCGCTCAAACATATTTCGTCACCACTGCACATAAACGACTGGGCCGGGTGAAAGCCTGCCACTAGCAAGGCGCGCCCGTTTCTCGAGGATTTTGTTCGGTGCGGGACAGCGTCTGTCAATGGGGCGCGCTTTGCGGCGTTGACTTTTCGTTTAGCAGACACCGGCCGTGTTTTCTTCTCGATTTTGTTTTAGATGCGGACCATCTCTTGCTCGCGGATATGTCACGCGTCCGGCGTCCCTACTCACACTACGCATGCGCGACACTCCTCTTTCTTCCATCTCTCCAACAGTTACTGCAATAAATAAAGCGGGTAGAGAGCACGCGCGTGCTTCGCTTCTGTATCTCCTCCTTCTCCGATGAAAGAAGTTGGTGGTGTTGTGTGATGGAAGCAACAGTTCCGTCAGCGAGTGGGTTGACGCAAGTACGCATCAGCATCAGCCCACACTCTGACAACGGCCACAGGATGCGTGGTAATTAACGAACCAAGTTAACAACGTAATAACACGCAAGGTTCACCGCAAAGGTAACTGCAAATCTGTAAACACCGCCGTTAAATGCACCGTTGAAACTCCCAGCGATGCTCGGCATCACCCCATGTCCCCTTCGGGGAGATGGTGTAATTGTTTACTTTCCCACTTTGTATGACTTAGGCGGACGAGGGCGCCCTTCCGCGGGATGAAGAGGGGGATGCTTGAACAATGGTGACGGAACTGACACACGCATGCCTCTGAGGGCCTGGACCTTATAAGGACGGCCTGCGCCGTTTCGAGTGTGCACGCACGCAGGACATCGTTGGTTTAACGGAATGGGCCACGTGCATCCTTACGGCGACCTTGGGTGTGTGTGTGTGCAGGCCCATAGTTTGCAGGACCATAAGGGACCTTTACATAGGGGGAGTCCTTATTCCGGGACCCCGCTGGACAAGGCCGCTACCCTCGTCTGTTGGACTAGAGAACTTTGAGACTCCAGTCCTGAGCAATTGAGTAGGGCTGCCTCCCATGCCTCTCTAGTAGGGGAAGGGAATGATTCATCTGACATGCCCACACCATGTGAAAGTTATCGGAGACTTCCCCACAGTGGGGGCACCGCCCATCAACTTTAGGGTAAAAAATGTTTGACGATTGCAGGACACAACAAGGTGTTGTGTCCTGCAATCACCCGTGGTGCTCGTGAAAAAGAAGGAAAACAGCTGGTGGTTTTGCGTCGATTACTGCCACCTTAATCGGATAACTAAGAAGGACGTCTATCCTCTCCCCCGCATTGATGATGCACTCGAATGCCTCCATGGTTCTAAGTATTTCTCTTCGCTCGACCGCCGCTCGGGGTATTGGCAAATTGCTGTCGACGACCGCGACCGCGAAAAGACCGCGTTCATCACACCCGACGGCCTCTACCAATTTAAGGTCATGCCATTTGGGTTGTGTAATGCTCCTGCAACTTTTGAAAGAATGATGGACTCTGCTATGCGGTCTTAAATGGTCGACATGCCTTTGTTACCTAGATGACGTCATTGTTTTCTCGCCCACTTTTGAAAGTCACCTACCTCGTCTTTCGGCCATTCTTGACGTATTTCGACGAGCTGACCTCCAGCTTAATTCGTCCAAGTCCACCTTTGGACACCGTCAGATAAAACTGCTTGGTCACCTCGTTGACGCTACTGGTGTCCAACCCGACCCTGACAAAGTCCGTGCGGTTCAAGATTTTCCGGTTCTACAAAAGAGGTACGCAGCTTTCTTGGGCTATGCTCTTACTTCCGCCGCTTCGTCCTCAACTTTGCAGACATAGCTCGACCCCTCACGGAACTCCTCTAAAAGGATGTGCCGCTTACCTGGGACGCAGCTCAATCGGCTTCCTTCGGGTCACTCGTTTCTGCTCTCATATCGCCACCAGTGCTCGCACATTTTGACCCAAACGCCAGAACCGAGCTCCGCACAGACGCAAGTGGTCATGGCATTGGTGCTATCCTCGCTCAAGTACAGAATGGCGCAAATCGTGTGATAGCATACGCTTGTCGCCTTCTGTCCCGGGAATGCCTAACCCTCGTGTGGGCTGTAGCGAAATTTCGTCCTTACCTATATGGACGCTCCTTTGTAGTTATAACAGACCACCATGCACTCTGCTGGCTGTCCACATATAAGGACCCCACCGGGAGACTCGGCCGTTGGGCATTGCGACTACAAGAGTTCACGTTTACGGTAAGCTACAAATCTGGCAAGCTACACAATGACGCCAATTGCTTGTCACGCCATCCCTTTGATCCACCGAACTCGAGCGCCCCTGACGCCGACGCCTGTGTTTTAGTCCTAACAGACTTCCTTCATGTGTCTGATGAACAACGTAAAGATCCAATCATATCCTCCCTCATCGACCGTCTTCAGTCCGGCTCCACCGATTCTTCACTCAAGATGTTCTTACTCCAAGACAACGTCTTGTACCGTCGCAACATGCACCCCGATGGAGCCGAACTTCTTGTCGTTGTTCCACATCATCGGCGCAAGGACATACTTGTTGAATTTCATGATGACCCAACATCTGGACATTTGGGCGTCTCCAGAATATACGACCGCATTCGCCGATGGTTTTTCTGGAAGAGACTCTATCGTTCCGTTAGTCGTTACGTTGCATCATGTGACCTATGTCAACGTCGAAAGAAACCCACGACTCAACCTGCTGGTCTCCTTGCAGCATATTCAAGTTCCATCCGAGCCGTTTTATCGAATAAGACTTGACTTTCTCGGCCCTTTCCCAACTTCCACGCAAGGAAACAAATGGATTGCAGTTGCCACTGACTACACTACACGATACGCAATTAGGCGAGCTCTGCCGACCAGCTGTGCAACCGACGTAGCCAATTTCTTGTTATATGATATCATCCTTGAGCATGGTGCTCCTCACCACATACTAAGAGACCGTGGCCGCTGGTTCCTCTCTCGCGTGGTAGACGACCTCCTGCGATCATGCGCTGCTCGACCTCATACCACACTCAGACTAACGGACTTACCGAAGGGCTCAACCGCACACTGACTGACATGCTTTCAATGTATGTTTCCGATGACCCCAAAGAATGGGACATTGCTCTGCCATTCGTCACTTTCGCTTATAACTCCTCGCGTCATGAAACTGCCGGCTACTTGCCCCTTTTACCTTCTCTGCGGCCGCAGTCCCTTAGTGCCTTTCGACACCCTCCTGCCTTCTGATCCGGCGTCCACCACCTCCTACGCTTATGATGCCATCACCCGTGCGCTCATCGCACGCTCATTAGCCCGCGCTAGGCTCTCGTCCTCCCAGACGACGCAAAAAGCCATCTACGATCGTCGGCACCGAGACATCGATTTTCCTTCGGGCTCCCTCGTACTCCTGCGGCTCCCATCTCGTCGCGTTGGTCTCTCCGAGAAGCTTCTGTCACGCTACGTCGGACCTTACCGCGTCCTACGCCAGGTGACTCCTGTCACCTATGAGATATCTCCAGTCTCGCCCCCCTCCGCAACTGCTACACCATTCAGTGACATCGTGCATGTTTCGCGCCTCAAGCCGTACAATTCTGATGCGCCATTTTAATGCACGCCTGCAAAGGGACGGTGCATCACAGCCGGGGGGTCATGTCACAGCATAGCTACGACGACGACGAAGACGTTGATGTGGGGCACAGGCTGGTGGTGCCTTTACAGCTGGTGCGCTCTGCGTAGTTTTGTCTGGACGACTGCAGGCTGTCCCTCGTATAATAAATACTCCCCGTAACAATATATGCCAAAATCGGTATGGCAAGACAACAATGAATGAAGACTACACGTTCTAATAACATGAAAACCGTGATATGCGTGTCATGAGCGGCATGAATTACGTGCCGCGCGTTTCGTTAATGCGATGTATGCCAAAATTGTTATGGCATAACACGACTGCATGACGAACATAAATGGCATGTCCTTACATTAGAATCATGACATGCGTGTCAAGAGCTGCATGGTTTACATGCCACAGTCGTGGTGCTCTTGCGGCGGTTTCGTTAAGCTCGTTTGTACCAAAATGTGTACAGCGAGGCAACAATGCAGATCCATTTCGCGTTTCTGATGCGTGCTTCGCATTTTCTTGATGCCCAGTGCACCTGGGATCTGCCTTTTTTTTCCGCTACGGGTGTCCGGCAGAATAGGACAGCTGCAGAACACAGCAGGACTTGAGAGGGCAGTTTCGGGAGCCGTACACTCTGTATTGTGTGTCCACACAGGTGCTGCTGTTTTGCCAAGTAGGGAACGAGTTCTCTGCAATCCTCTCCCCTCGATATCATTGTCAGCTACAGCAGTGTCCGCCATTCTCTTCCTGACTTGACCCATTCTGCAAGTCTGTGCAAGGCAATCCTCTATGTAGGCGGCGACGAAGGCTCGTATTCAATTTTAAGCACGTGATCTTGCCTTCTTTCGCGCTCTTCCTGGGGTCCCTGAAGAGCCGAAGAAGGCGAGAGGACGAGAAAGGGACCCAAGAATGCGGACCTTCTGGCAGTTCCCCAAATTTAAATAAATGAAATCCTACGGACAGGCTGTGGTGAGTGAAGTGCTCGTTTCAAAATGTGCGCCACGCCAAGTAGCGGAAGAAAGGAAGTTGAAGAGCGATCCAGGATCCAGTATTCAGGAACGCTCCGCTCTCCTGCCAAAGCAGCATCCCCGGATCCGCCCTCTTCCAGACGAACATGCACCCTAATCTAGGACGTGTTCTGCAGCCGAATGCATGCGCTGGAAATCCTGGAGCCCTACATAAATTACGCAACAACAAAGCGGACCTACCACACATCTTGCGAACGTGTCTCCAGGAGAACGCTCCGAGTATCACCAAACAAAATACCGAGGGGAATGATCAGTCCCGCTACTCAGCACAGACTACCAGGACATGGAGACCGCACTGGCTGAGAGAGTAGCCGAGACACATCTCGGCTGCCTCCTATACGCGACGGCGAGATCCTCTAAAGATGAACGAAATATTTTTTTTTCCGTGGTCTCCGCAGACTCCGCACACATTGTGGGAATCGGTATTAACTCCATTTCGTTAGGGTGCCACAGGCCATCGGACACGGAGCTCCCATAACTTCAAGAAGCTCAAAACAATTGAAGCTGGCGCCTTACACGTCACTATGGCCCATTTGGAATGCTCTTTGAACACGTCTCTTTCAGTGTCAGGTGTCTGTATTTACATGTTTAGCAGCGTCGACAAGCGTGAGAATGGCGGCTCCGACGGCACCGTGAAAAGCCAACTCGTGTGGCATGCACTTGTACCATTACAGCTGCCTCTTTCTTGTGACACTGATAGTAGTCGTTTGTGAAGGGATAATATGGAGTGGTAAGATTACAGTTTTATCGAAAAAACGGTAGTTCAGGCGCCTCCGACTGCATTAAGGGCTCGAACGCTCGTGTCGTTTTTTACTTCACGCTATAGATATATAAAGAGAATACGTTTCATAGATGACGAGTACTATATGGTCTGTTTCAGGAGTTCTGTACAGAACTGTGGAACCTCCAGGCTCCTTCTGCCAACCAGGAGGGCGAACACGTGTTAAACGTATTCCTCCGCACCATGGTATCTGCCAGTCGCGAACCCCGCAGTGGCAAGAGAAGCCTTCAAAAGTGGAGGAGGAGGACGGAGTGAGACCCCTATTCGCAGGAGTGGCTCCTAGGCGTGTGCCCCAATTATGACATTTCGCCTCACCTCTGAAGATTTCGGCGCACGATGGACTCGTGGCCTTGACTCTGCTGCACAGAACTCCTGAAACAGACCACAGGCAGTTGAAATAGTTCCGTGCAGGGCAGCCTAGGCTACGAGGCCGTCGAGCGCCGAATTCTCTCGAAGCGAGACGAAATGCGTTTGTTCGGAGAAGCAAGCCATGCTGCACTCTTCCTCTGCAGCTGCCACTGCAGCGCCCGCCACTGACAGACGACGAGGTGCGGAAGGACTCGTTTAAGATGTGTTCGCCCTCCTGATTGATCGAATAGGCCCGAAGGTTCCACAGTGTTGCACGGAACTTCTGAAACAGACAATACTTTTTTTTCGTATTTTGGGCCTAAACAACGTAAGCTTAGGGTATTTTTAACAAATACACAGGGCTTCGCCGCTCTCACGTGGCTGGTCCCCACGTGGGAGCGGCGAAGTGCGGAAAGACGCTTGTTGATCTTCAAGAACATTTCTTTTTTTTTGTTCTTTACCGACATCATCAGGACATCGTGCGAGAAGGCTAATGAATGTGCCTGAAAGCGTTTTTTGGGCCAATAGACCGTCTCGGCATGATGCACCCAGAAAAGATGGTGATTCTACAGAGATACCGAGACCTCTTGAGGATTTTACCTACGTGTGCTCCGAAAGTCTCCAAAAACGTACATTTTCCCGATTAATTAGTAATGACATGATTTTGCGCCGGCGCAAAATACACACTTTTCGTTTTCTAGCCATGCATTGTTTACGCTCTCCACACACCGAAGCCAGGCAACACGTCCAAAGTATTTTACTTTGATTTCAAAGCTTCCATCGCCCAGCATTGCAAGCCAGCCCCAGCGCAACGGACACTACTGTGACGTTTAAACACAGCCTCGTAAAAAATTGGCCGCGTATCTCCGTGCTTCGCTGCAAATGTCGAAGACGATAGTCTTCTCCCGGCCGTACTACATGATATCGCATTTTTTGCAGCGGCAGACGATATCCATACCTTATATAAACGTCTGCAGGACTATCTTAACACCTTAGAGAGCTGGCAAATGGGCCGTTCTTGTCTTTCCTCTTCATCACCCTGTGCACATTTCGCTCTGCTACCAGCTGGAAGACATATCACAGTTAGAATCTCTTAAGTACCTTGGGGTAATTTATGATGCCTCTCTTAAATGGCAACTACATATTGATTACATAGCCGCAAAAGGTGCACGTGCAATTGGCTTATTGTGCAGGATCAGCAACCACCGTGTAGGTATGAGAAGAGACACACTTATAATGATTTACTGCATGTACGTTCGCCCTATTCTAGAATTCGGCTGCGTACTTTTCTCTGGTGCCCCAGCGTACATGGTCAGACCCTTAATGGTTTTGGATAGAAAAGCACTGCGCTTATGCCTTGGCCTTCCAAAAACAGTTGCAGATGTGGTGTTGTATCTGGAATCGCGACTTCCATCTCTATCATGCAGATTTCGCCTTTTGAGTGTAAATACATTTTTAAGAATTTATGAATCCCCATTAAGGCAGTCTGAAGCTGTTTTTATTTCTCATTCGGCAATGTTTTTCGGTACTAATTGGCCACGGTTTCACACTCCGCAAGTTATATTTAGCTTGTTCAGTTGAAATTGAATTCGATGACATTTTCCCGAATAATGCAAAATTACTTCCACATCGCATCTTGGATGGCATATTACAAGACCATCTTCAGAGAATCGGAACAAATGTCGTTATTACCACCGATGCATCACAGCGCGAGGAAAAGGCAGGTGTTGGAATTTTTAGCCCGAATCTTCATTGGTCTTATTCCGTGCGGCTTCCTGATTTCGCGCCTATTTTCGGGGCTGAATTTTTGGCAGTCGTACTTGCGCTGCGCAACTTAAATTCTTCATTTATGTCAGCCGTGGTTCTCACAGATTCTCTATCCCTCTGTTCCTCGCTCACCGAGAGCCTGGACACGCACGTAATAAAGGCATTTCAGGCATTAGTACCTTCGCATTTGAGAACAGTCCGTTTAATATGGGTCCCCGGCCATAAAGGATTGCTCCTCAGCGAAGTTGCTGATTCTTTAGCAAAGGCTGCTCTAGACGGATCGATTCTACCCTACTTTCCTGCGTCCGCTTATGTCACGGCTGCTAGGTTTCGTAAGCGTGTCATAAGGGAAGCGTTGAAAGACTCCGCGTTGACAAACTCCACAGATTATTGTCACCTTCTATACCCCTGGAGAAGAACAGTATGTCAAACACGTCAACTGGAAGTGTCCCTTACGAGGCTACGCTGCCGTGTACCGAGCCTAAATTTCTATGAATTCATAGGTCTGGTCGGGTTCGTTCACCACTGTGTGCATTCTGCGGAAAGCCAGAGACGATAGATCATTTCCTCTTGAGCTGTCGACGATTTACCGTGGCCAGGAAAACATGCTTAGAAAACCCCTTGCGAGCTCTTGGAATAGACCTGTCTACGCCTGTGGTGCTGTCCTTTGGTGCCTCTATTTCTGGATATTGCAATACGAATGTTTGCTTGGCCGTGCAAAATTACAGTAATGAAACTGATCGTTTTTAAATAAGCCAGAAATATCGTTATATTTATTCAAATACACAACTAACGTTCAATACAAATTTTAGTATTTTCTATTATTCAATTTTTCATTACGTGAATCATTAGAGTCCCCCCCCCATATTACATCAATACCACTTCGCCATTTCTCTGTGTAGATTACTGCATTCCTAAATATTCAATTTTTTCAGCACCCAATTCTTGGCCAATCCCCCACAGTGGGCGTGAGCCATATATTGTCAGGTGAACAACAACAACAACAACAACAACAACAACAACAACAACAACACAACAACAACAACAACATGAGTCCCGGTTCATCTGCGGTTCGGCACGAGCTTCGGGTGTCTGTTCAGCCGCCGGGTACGCTCGCTTAGCCTCTCGGTCAGTGACAATTCGCGCATCGCGCACCTCGTCTGTTTCCTGTTGCCTCCTGGCGCGCCTCGAATCACGATCTTTCGCTAGCCGCTGGGCTCGTTGCTCTGATGTTTCCTGGGCACGCTTAGACGACGGGCATCGGCACGCCGGCGCTTCTCCGCTGCAATCTGCTCGTCGGTCTTTTCCCTGCGTTGTCTGGGCATGTCTTGTAAAGTGTGTTCTATATCATCAAACGGCCATTTATGTTTTGCCTTGCCTCAGACAGCGCCCCGTCTATGTTGAATCGGCCGCATGTGGCTGGCATTGATGAAAGGCAATGACTGCTGCCACCCGGGCGTAGAAAACGAGGCGTTCGTGCTACCCAAAGATCACATCCGGTATAACCCATGACGTCGCTATAACCCATGATGTCCAACCGTTTAGTTTATTTTGTTTGCGTTTTTTTACGGTTTTCGGTGTGGTGCGTTTGCGAAGCAGCATTTCATTCTGTACCGATCTTCAACGTAAGTGGTTGGCCTTTCTGCTCAATAGACGCGTAATAGAAAGTTTGTGCCGTAGAATCATTAGCTGGATGTGCTCTTGTTAGCTCTCTAGCGCGCACACTTGGCGAATGCATTTTACCGATGGACGATTCAGGCAGATTTCTCGATCAGATTCGCTGCTGTGTACACAGAACCGTTCACTGGTCTGATTCACGGAATAATGCTTGAAAGCACGGAAAAAAAACAGTAATACATGGCGTGGTAATATTCCATCAGATCGTGCTCTAGCCATTCTAGCACCCTTTTTAGTCGCCGGTTTACTTACTCGACGTGTGAGGGCTTGTTTCGGATGCCAGTTAACTCGCCTGGCTGCAGCTTTATGTTTAACCATCTGTGTTTCTTCACTAAGCGAAGTGGAATACATGTAGACAAACATTCGTGAACTCCCGCAGACGCTCAGTACGAGCGTGTATTCCTTTCATTACAGTACCTCCGTGCTTGATTCCTTACACAAAGTGAAAACAATTAACACACGGTGTCTGCGTGCTAATATGTATTTAAATTGTGACATCTGCGCGCTAATATGCAGTGACACAGTGAAAAAGAATCTAAAGCTCTGAAATTTGCGTTGAACGTTATTTATGAAATGGACCGCTCTTTGATAGCCTCAAATCAAGCGCGCTTAATTGCCGGTCATTATATGTATGTATACATTCATTTGTCAAACGACGAATGTAGCCAGGTTTTTTCTTTTCTGCGGGCGTCAGATATATGAACACAGCTGAGAAGGTTATTGGCTTTCTGCAGCAAGTTAATTATTGCATCGAAACGCTTGCTCCAGTTTGCGCTGTGAAATGCGGTCTGGCATGCCAAATCGCGATGCATGGCTGTATTGGGGTGAAGCATCTGGTACTGGAAAGGGCCGACTTGAACAGGCCAAACAGAGGGTTCTGGCCAATAGAAATTATTTACTGACTAGGATGTTGTTTCGATAGCATTTAGTTGCGTGGAGTCCAAGCCAGGTGAGCTGTTGCCATTACCGACATGCTACACATGCAATGTGCACTAAATACTTCACTGCATGAACATAACCGCCAATGGCCATGGTTAGATGGAACCAGGCAGCCTTCTGAGCTCCCTGCTTGCGCTTCTTCTGTCAGTGACCACAAACTCAACGTCGGAGTTCGCGCACGCCGTACCAGCAATAGTATTTCTATTCAGTTTCTTCATATATAACACACGTGCAAGACCCGCGTTATATTTTTGCGATATTGATGCAGTAATCGTCAAAAGCCTCGTTGTAATGTCTTCTGTGTCTGAAGAAAATGAATAGAGCACTTCTTTATGCAATGTTTCCTGGCCTGTAATAGCAGAAATCAAGGAAAGCTACATGCCATGCTTATCTTGGCTATCATAGAAGTGTTCTTCGCCACAATACAATATATTAATGCAAATGTGTTTTTTTACAATGCAACGCATTTGCCCTTTACTTTTTCTTGATGTTATTTTATTCCATATATGAAGCACAGATCCATTGTTTTAAACACACACATTTAGCAGGGGACATGAACACTGATGACATGAGTGGCACACTTTGGCTTTGGCAAGTACCAGGTAACTCTGCCTTCTACTATGAAATTTTGCTGTAATTTATGTAAGCTTTATGTAAGTTGCTGAAGTATACCATATTGTCAGTGCTAACTTCGAAGATTGTTTTTCTTTTTTCTAGGAGGATGAAGGTTTAAAAGTAAACAAAACCATAAGAAAACAATCTTCGAAACAGCGATAGAAGTAGCAGGTGAAACAACAAAGCAAGATATAGGCAAGTTGTCCCAATCTACTAAGGTCTCAATAAAAAAATTCCATCACATGAAAGTGACTTCGTCAAAAGATAAAATAGAATTCACAGAACTATAAAGGCTGATCAGTGAAGCCAGGCAAAGAGATGTAAGAAAGTTTAACATGAGGGAAATAGAGCGATAGAGAAAAGTACCAGCATTAAATCAGCTAAAAGAAACTGCATCTAGGACAAAGAAAAATGCATGCGCTTAAAGGTAAACAAGGTAATGTTATCAACAACTTTAACGAAATAGTAAAGGTAGCCAGACATTTCTACTCCGAACTGTACAGCACTCAGACCATGTAACTTTAGTGGAAATCAAATCAGAGAACACTGAAATTCCATGTATAACCACTGACAAAATCTGAAAAGCTGCAAAGGCAGGTCTCGTGGTAAAGCAGCAGGTGAAGACTGCGTAATAGCTGACTTGATCAAAGACAGAGGAGACATTATACTTGAAAAACTTACGTCACTTTTGCATCAAAATGTATCAAGGCATCTAGTGTACCGCCCAACTGGAAAAATGCTCCTAATACACAAGAAAGGTGACATAAAAAGTTAAAGAATTAGACACCAATTAGCCTACTCCTGGTAATATACAAGCTGTTTACCAAAATTATTTCTGCTAGGATAAGAGAAACACTCTACTTTAACCAACCAATTGGACAAGCTTGTTTTAGGAAAGGCTACTCAACAATGGACCATAGCCATGCTATCAATCTAATAATTGAGAAGCACGCTGAATATAACGAGCCTCTTTATATGGCCTTTGTAGTGTACGAGAAAGCATTTGATTCCATAGAAATGCAAGCAGTTCTAAAAGTTTTATGTCGTGCCCGTGCAAACCATAAATAACGTCTACAAAGATTGCAAAGCCTCACTATTCCTACATGAGAGAAGCAGAAAAATGCCAATCAAGGGAGGTGTCAAACAAGGAGATACGATCTCCCCGATGTTAGTCACTGCATGTTTAGAAGAAGTCTTTAAACGTCTAGACTGGGACGAAAAGGGAATCGGAATAGACGGAGAATATCTCAGCAATTGAAGGTTTGCAGACGACACTGTGCCCTTTAGCAATGACAGTGATGAACTACAAAACATGATTGGGGACCTAAACCGGAAAAGTCTTAAAATAGGACTAAAAATGAATAAGCAAAAGACTAAAATTATGCTGAACAGCCTAGCTAAGGAACAGGAAATTAAAATTAACAATGAACCCCTAGAATATGTGGACAAATACGTATATCTGGGGCAGTCATTAATAGAGATGCCAAACCATGGAAAGGAAATCCTTCGTGGAATAAGAATGACATCAAGCGCATTTAGGAGACATTCCCAAATCATGACTGGAAAATTGCCACTGTCACGAAAGGTGTTTAATCACTGCATTCTCCCACTACTAATGTATGGTGCAGAAACATGGAGGATAACTAAAAAACTAGAGGTGAAATTAAGGAGCACGCAGCATGCAATGGATAGAATAATGAAAGGTGTAACAATAAGAGATAAAAATTATCGTAGTGCATCAGGGAACAGACAGGAATAGCTGATATTATTATTATTTCAATTAAAAGAAAGAAATGGACCTTGTGAGGACATGTCATGAGGAGTACAGATAACAGATGGACAGTAAGAGGGATGGATTAGGTACCAAGGTAGGGAAAATGCAACAGAGGCGGCAGGCAGAAGGTTAGATGGAGCGATGAAATTAAAAAAATTTGTGGCCATCAAGTGGAACCAGCTTGCTCAGGATAGAGTGGATTGGAAATGTTGGGAGAGTTATTCATCCTGCAGTGGATTTAAATAGGCAGATGATGACGATGATGATTGGGATGAGGGCAAGAAATGGCCCTGTGATACTCTGGGCCTAGGTATTATATAGTCGAAGAAATGCAAAATCAATAATTGTTTATTTTTTCAAACGAAATCATGAAGCAATTTTACTGTGTAAATAATTAAAATGTTGTTTATGATACAGCCAAAACATCTGGATATCTGCTGTATTCAAAATGCAGTTAATTCAGTCTGTGGATGGCACTGCCTGCTTTTTGTAGCCTATAGAGCTTTTCCAGTGTCATGGTAACTCTTTTGCCCTTTGCCCCTGTTGGGACTTAAGAAGACGTCCGAAGAAGACTCCCCAACGAGCGGGCGTCAGACAAAAGAAGCGGAAACGCCATCTGTAAAAGGCGGTGCTCGCCACTGCCTGAGGACATCGTTTGCCGTCCTTTCTCCCGCGAAGCCCAGCTCGTCCGAGATTGCCTGTTAACCCCTCCGGCACCGCCAACGATGGCGGCACCCCTCTGAACTTTCTCCCCATCTTCCCTTTCCCCATTTTACCGCCAGTTCTAGTCTTTGTTGAATAAACCAGTCTTGAAGCGAAACCCAACGAAGTCGTATCGTCCCTTCCGAGGCTCCTGCGTGCGCGGCCCCAGCCGCCTTGCTAGATAACACGCAGTAAGAAGTCAGTAGTCGACACATGCACGAACCAGGGCGCAAGTAATCATTCTACAGCCCCAGATACAGTCTGTGGCATTGCAGCTGAAAAAAGGACAGGAGTCTCATCTTGGGAGGTGAGCAGTAGGGTTTTATGGTAATACTGGTGTATGAATCTAATTTCCAAGCCGGGAACTGTTGAAAGGGATGCTTAGATGTTTGGCCAATGAATTGGGAGGGTCTGCAATACACAGGGATACCTATTTTACCACATTTGATATGCTCTAAGTTGTTTCATCTGCAGTTGCATGTCAATGCAAATGTGAAAGTGTTAAAAGAAAAAAGACTGCTGAAACATAGCTACAATTACGCTCTGAAAGGCTTCGCATTTAATACAAATGAAAAAAGTCAAGGCTTCCATGGTGCAGTCGTTTGCGGCTTTTTGTAGATCACCGTAATGTGGTATGGCGTAGCTAAAACTGTGCTTCCGAAGTAGTGACGTACGTGGTTGTCAGAAGTGCGTGCGACAGGTTGTCGATTGCTATAACCAGAATTTAGGCACTCTTTGAAGGCGAGATAAGATGTAGTTTAAACGATTGCTGTGCCGAACAATTCACGGCGAGGGTCCATGCACACAGAAGGCTTTTTTATGGCCTCATAATTTAGTGTTTCAACCCCTTTGAGCGATTTGGGAGCATAGAGTCATCTGATATGTGCTGAATTGATCTTCTAGAAGAGTATTACTTTGCTTGCATAAGTAGCGCATCCAGAATTTCTGCCAGGGGTGGGGGGGTGGGGGGTTCAATTTTTCACGAAGGGCCGGGGTAAGCGATTACACCGCTGTTGCGTGTGTTAAAAAGGTAAATAAAATGCCAAATAATAGTGACATCAATGATGATGATTATTTTTATTATTTTTTTCCACGTTTCGCAAACATTAGCTCCACAGTCTTCTAGGACATAGGAGCAGTTACGGAGTGGGAGGGGGGTTAGGTCGGCTTCAGGGGGGGGGGGGGGTTACAACCCCGAAACCCCCCCTACCGTTGCGCCACTGGCTTGCGTATTAACGAATCTATTTCAAAACCGAACGAACCTCGACTATACAGACTAGCAGAAGGGACCATTCACTCCATTCAGCACCCATTCCTGCCTTTCCCTCCTTTCGCTTCTGCCTTTTCGCAGCTCCCCTAACTCGCTACCAGGTGGCACATTAACTAGAAAATATTTGGCAAGATTTTGTTTTGTTCATGCACCTTGACTGGAATGTGACGGCATGTACATGCAGGCGTGAACAGCTGGTACACTTCCTGGGTAGTTTCTCTGAACCACTGACTTATTCCGGGTTCCCTATGAAAGAATGGACGGGGGCCATGGTGAGAGAATCAGAGCGGGGTTCCAAGAATTACAACCTTGGAATGTGCTATGCCGTTTCCGATCTTTCAAACCTCGTTATTTGTCATGCAAGGAAGGCAGGGGGAAGGGGGGGAGGAGGAGGAGGGGCGTGGTACATCCTTTCCATCACACGGTGGAGTTGTATATAAGGAAGACGACATTTCCGACCTGCCATTGGACTCGTGGCTTTTCAAGCAGCCGTACCTGCACGTTCGGTAGCAAGAAAAAGTACGCTGTTCGACGATGGATGCTCGACGCATGTACGCGGCTTTGTCCGGGCGCAGAGAATGGCCGACTGGTCGAACCGTCTCGCGTCTGACGGCGAAGTTCGTCCTTGACTACGTCCTCACCAGCGGCCTCACTGAAGAGGACGAGCTCGTCTCTCTCGCCTGCCGAGCCATGGAGTGTTGGGCCGAAGTCTTCCGGCATTACGACCCCGACCACCAGGGCTACATCTCCTGCGACGTCTTCCACGAACCTCTGGCGGCTTGCGGCTACAACGTGAGCGAGGGTACTTCGGATTTGCGAACGGCTTGGCTAGGTGTCGTTTGACGGCTTTATTAAAGGGCAACTCCGGCGGTTTTTTTTCACCATGTTCAGATATCAATGTTTTCCAATGGTACTGATAGTCCTGTAGCAGCCAGGGTGGTTCAATTTGCTCAGAAACGCACCAATAATATTAAATAACCGACCGAAAGACGCATTCAAACCGAAACGGGTAGACGCTTCTTGCAGCGTATGCGATGACGTCACAGCCTTCCCGCCGCCAGAAATATGGAGAAAAAATGACAGTGACGGAGGTCATCCGACGATGTATTGAGTTATGCCAGCTTTTCTGAACTTGACAGCGAAGATCTGAATGCTTAAGTACCGCCGTTTTGATTTTGATGTGCCGTAGGCTCGGGTAGGCAGCGTTGAAGCTGATGACGTCAAAAACACAGGGTGGCCCGCAGGGGAATCCGCTAAAAATCTTTAAAATTCGTTTCCAGGAAAACTAAATGACTTGCAACCGCCTGGTTTGGAATATATTATTACAGTGCCGAGGAGAATACATACTAAAAAATTTCATTAAGAACAGTGGACACTGAAAAATCGCCAGAGCTGCCCCTTAAAGCCTGTGCCACTACAGCAAAGTGCCACCCATGACGAGACCGTGCCGTTTCTGTGAGGTGAAGGACCCAACAGCCCTTTTCAGGGCTACCCACTCGATTCCTTGGCTGTGAAAGTCAGCTGGCTTTTGCGATACTTCGCCGCCGTGGCCCCTCACTTTTCTTTTTTTCCTTTCCAATTCTCGTTCCCAGCAGTATTCAGCGGTTTGACATCGCGTAGGTGAGTGAATAGTGCAAAATCTCACTTTTCTTTTTAGGGGCGAAGCTCCTAAAGACGTGGGTCTGTCCCTCCTAGCTCGTGGTACGTGACCACTCGATGACTCACTCGCAGGTGGGCGAGTGAGTGGCGAGTGACGTCATCATGACGTCACTCGCACGTGACTGACACTATAAAAGGCACTCGCTCGTGACGGACTTCCTCATTCGCAACGAGTCACCGGATGGAGGAGGTGGTGGTTGACAAGGCTGCGGAGCGGAGGGCGCGCAGGGCGGCGGCAGAGCGCGCTCGCCGACAGGATCCTGCCGTACGTGAAAGAGGCGTCTCGTCAGGCTGCGCGTCGACGTCGCCAAGATCCTCCCGCTCGTACGGCAGGATCTTGGCGCTCGTACGGGATACGATAAAAGAACAAAATAAAAGCTGATTTGTAAATACGCACACAGTCTCACGTCTTTCTTAATGATGTAATGGGCGAACTTTCACGGGGGAGAGTTACGGTTTTACCGATGATCTCCCCCTCTCGAGCTTCGCCCACTTATCATCATTCATTCCGTGGATATGCTGTGATTTTTTTCTTTTCCAATTCTGGTTCCCAGCAGTATTCAGCGGTTCGACATCGCTTAGGTGAGTGGAGAGTGCAAAATGCACGCGGGTGCTTTGTTAGCATTCAGGCACACTTATTGGCATTCTCGCACGATATACCTTCCTCGTCTCCTGATGGGAATAGAGAAAAAACAAACAAATGTTCTTGAAGATCAAGGCGCGCCTTTCCACGCTGCGCTGCTGCAGCGTGGGGACCAGCTCTTTTGTGGGTGAAAACTTGATGTGGTGCGGTATACTTGTCAAAATATCCGTTAGCTTAAGTTGTTCACGACCTATAGAAAAGGAAAAAGTAGCAGTCGTGCACCGTGAGGCGTATTCTTTTTCATATGAACTGCGTGAAATAAAAAAAACGACACTAGCATTGGAGCACCGTTGCAGTCGGAAGCACCTGAGCTGTGCAGCTGGAAAACGCCACGTGGCGTTTTCGTCAAAACTATAATCTTACTATTCCAGGTTATGAGTTCAGGCACCACTGCCTGGGTCGCAAAAGTAAGAAGCAGAAACGGCCGAAGCACACGCTTCGGGAGTCCACTTCCGCGGCGCCATCTGAGCCGCCATTCTCGAGCATGTGGAGGCTACCCACAATCTAAACAACGAAATAATCTCAAACTGAAAGGGGCTTGTTCAGAGAGTAGGTCAGATGGTCATAGTGGCCTGTAAGGTACCAGGTTTAAATTTTTGAGCCTCTTGTAGGCATGAGGACTCCTTCTCCGATGGAGTTTGGCGGCCCTAACGTAGGGAGGTAACGATTTCGGGAATAATATGCCTGCAAACTAGGAGAGAGCAAAAAAAAAGGACACTATCTCCGGCCTCTAAAGGGGACCACGAGGCGATGCGAAGCAGCACGGGGGGCGCACACCGCGTTTGCATAGGTTTGACGCCAGCAGATGCTGCCTGCGTCAGCGTTGTCTCTCGCGGGCGAGGGCGCATTCTCGTTCCTTGCGAGCTGGTAAAGCGTTCATCGTAGAAAAAGCGTTTCCATAGCCAACGCGCGCCGTTCGAGAGAGAGAGATAGAGATTCTTGTTAAGAAAGTGAAGAAAATAGGGTGAAGAGTGCAGGGTAACTATCTCTCAGTTAGGACACCTCAACCGATACACTCAGGGGGTGGGGAATTAAGGAACAGAGAGAAGAAAGAAGGTAGGCAGAGGTCGTAACCACACCATGTCCGGCCGCGGAAAAGGGAACACAAACAGGCAACACATGCAGGAGAGGAGATGAGACAAGCAGAGGAGGGGGAGGAGGATGCGCAGTGTGGGTGTGGACGCCGCACAGCGGATGAATGGAGGGAGGGAGTGACATAGCCCCGACCATGAGCTGCTTCGCATCTAAAACAAGCAATGTGCCGAAGGGCGAGGGCAAAGGCAGATGGCGCGTGAAACGCGTTACATCCGCACGCATCCTGTCTGATCGGGCGCAGCTGAAAGACACAAGCAGGCGCACATATCAGATTCATAGACCGAAAGATTTATTGCTCGAAGGAAACCATTCCATCGGAAAGAATTGGCCCTTAAGTTTCGCTACATTCGGTTATTCCACGGAATAAGTCAAAGCCGCACCGGGCCTTGCTTAGACGC